>PVIU01021879.1:0-30523 GCA_004026605.1 Ondatra zibethicus
ATTCTATTCCATTGATCAACGTCTCTGTTTTTATGCCAATACCAAGCTGTTTTCATTACTGTAGCTCTGTAATAGAGTTTGAAGTCAGGGATGGTAATGCCTCTGGAAGTTCCTTTATTGTATAGGATTGTTTTGGCTATCCTGGGCTTTTTGTTTTTCCATATAAACTTAGTTATTGTTCTCTCAAGGTCTGTGAAGAATTTTGTTGGGATTTTGATGGGGATTGCATTGAATCTATAGATTGCTTTTAGTAGAATTGCCATTTTTACTATATTGATCCTACCAAGCCAGGAGCATGGGAGATCCTTCCATTTTCTGGTATCCTCTTCAATTTCTTTCTTCAAAGTCTTAAAGTTCTTGTCAAACAGATCTTTTACTTCCTCAGTTAGTGTTACCCCAAGATACTTTATGCTATTTGTGGCTGTCGTGAAAGGTGATGTTTCTCTGATTTCCCTCTCTGTTTCTTTATCCTTTGTGTATAGGAGGGCTACTGATTTTTTTGAGTTCATCTTGTATCCTGCCACATCACTGAAGGTATTTATCAGCTGCTTAACCTGATAGAAGAGAAAGTGGGAAGTAGCCTGCAATACATGGGCACAGGAGACCACTTCCTATGTAAAACCCCAGTGGCACAGACAATAAGAGCAACAATGAATAAATGGGACCTCCTGAAACTGAGAAGCTTCTGTAAAGCAAAGGACACTGTCATTAAGACAAAAAGGCATCCTACTAAATGGGAGAAGATCTTCACTAACCCCACATCGGACAAAGGTCTGATCTCCAAAATGTACAAAGAACTCAAGAAACTAGACATTAAAATGCTAAATTACCCAATTAAAAAATTGGGTAATGATCTGAACAGAGAATTCTCAACAGAAGAAGTTCTAATGGCCAAAAGATACTTAAGGTCATGTTCAACTTCCTTAGCAATCAGGGAAATGCAAATCAAAACAACTTTGAGATACCGTCTTACACCTGTCAGAATGGCTAAAATCAAAAACACCAATGATAGCCTATGCTGGAGAGGATGTGGAGTGAGGGGAACACTCATCCATTGCTGGTGGGAATGCAAACTGGTGCAACCACTTTGGAAATCAGTGTGGCAGTTTCTCAGGAAGTTCGGAATCAACCTACCTCAGGATCCAGCAATACCACTCTTGGGAATATACCCAAGAGATGCCCAATCATACTACAAAAGCATTTGTGAAACTATGTTCATAGCAGCATTATTTGTAATAGCCAGAACCTGGAACCAACCTAGGTGCTCCTCAATGGAAGAATGGATCAAGAAAGTGTGGAATATATACCCATTAGAATACTACTCAGAGGTAAAAAACAATGACATCCTTAAAATTGCATGCAAATTGATGGAAATAGAAAACACTATCCTTAGTGAGATATCCCAAACCCAAAAAGATGATTATGGTATGTACTCACTCATTAGTGGACCCTAGCCATAAACAAAGAACATTAAGCTTATAGGTCACAAGCCTAGAGAAGCCAAATAGCAAGGTGGACACAAAGAAAAACATATATAGATCCTCCTGGAAATTGGAAGCAAACAAGATCGCTGGGCAAAAGGTGGAGGCATGGGAATGGGGATGGGGGAGAGGTAGGGGTGGGGTGGGGGTGAAAGGGAGAAGAGAGAAGGGATGGACTGGGGAGAGCTTGGGGGAGTGGGAGGGTAGAGATGGAGGAAGGGTGGATATTGGAGAAGGGAATAAGATATCTACATTAAGGGAGTCATTTTAAAGATTGGCAAGAGTCTTGGCTCTAGAGGGGATCACAGGTGTCCACGGGGATGTCCCCAGCTAGGTCCTTGGGCAGCAGAGAAGGTGCCTGATCTAGCCTTGTTCCATAGTCACATTGATGAATATCTTGATCATCACCATAGAAATTTCGTCTGATGGATGGAGATAGAGACAGAGACCCACATTCACATCAGAGCAATGGACTGAGCTCCAAAGGTCCAGTCGAAGAGTAGAAGGTAGGAGAAGATGAGCAAGAAAGTCAGGACCGGGAGAGGCTGGTCCACCAACCGAGACAGTGTGCCTGATCTAATGGGAGCTCACCAAATCCAGCTGGACCAGGACTGAATGAGCATATGATCAAACCGGAATCTCTGAATGTGGCTGTCAATGGGGGCTGACTGAGAAGCCAATGATAATGGCACTGGGACCTATCTCTTCTGTATATATTAGCTTTTTGGGAATCTAGTCTATATGGATGCACACCTTCCTAGGCCGGGATGGAGGGGGGAGGGCCTTGGGCTTCCCACAGGGCAGGGTACCCTGCCCCCTCTTTAGGAAGCAGGGGGAGGGAGGAGGGTTAGTGGGGGAGCAGGAGGGGACTGGGAGAAGGGGAGGAAGTGTAAATTTTTTGAATGAAAAATAAAAGAATATTTAAAAAAAGAATGACAATTCCTTTAAAAATATCTTGAGTTGAGGACTGAAAATGTCTTCTCTGTATCAAGAGAAAGCTCATCTCAAGAGTCCACATACATTTCTGTGTCCATGATTCAGAAAGCAAATGAAGTACCCCTTTTCTTCTAGAAGTCAAAGGAACCTCTCCTAAAGCAAAGACTTGTCTACATAAAACAGGTTAAAACAGAAGAGAGAGAGTTAATGAGGGGTATTGACTGCTGTCACCCCTGCTCACCACCCACCATATAATTGTCACCCTAGGTACTGCAGGAAGGGACCCTGAATAGGAACTGAACCTCTTCAATGAAGGCGTCTACAGATGCTCTGGGCTCCTACTCGGAATTTTATTGAGACGAGCCCCGAGGGAGCATTAGAAACAGGTGTAAAGAGAGAACACATCATGAACTTGCCTTGTTGGCCTGATGGGCACTCCCCTGGGGCCGTATCTCCTGCCTTTGGGTTCTTAGCGGGCTTCCTTCCTTGTTTTTCAGGTGTATTAGTTGACACCTGTTTTTCTCTGCAAGGAGCAGCTTCTAGGCTCAGTTTCTGAAATAATGGGTAGATCTCGGTAACTAGGAGCCATTTAACATGCCTTAGCCAGACAGATAGAAACATTTACCACCACCTATGCCTACCCCCATGTGTGTATGTGTGTGTGTGTGTGTGTGTGTGCGTGTGTGTTTCTGTATATATATGTGTGTGTGCATGTATATTTAAAGAACAAAAAACAACTTTGATTTATTTTTCTCCTCAATTCTTGATCTCCTCAGATTGCAGTTCTCATCAAGCAACAGTTAGTTGGTAAATGAGATGTCAAAGCAGATGTGACATCCCTTTCTTGCTTTGAAAGAAAAATCCTCATTGAAATTCTTTTCTTGAGTGGGGCATGTAAAAGCAAAGATGTTGGCCCTGCCAAGCGTGATTTCCACAGCAGCCCTGGGACACCTAGCAGAGGATAAGCCTCCCACATCAGAGCAGGGATGAGATGCTTCACTGCCCTGCCCCTGGCACGCCTCATCCCCACAGGGCCTGCCATAGCTGAAGAGGGTAGGAGAGGATGAGTTTCGGCTTGCAACTGGTTGCTTACAGCTTGTGTTTTCATCATCGGACTGAGAAAATGTGAGAAACAAAGTCTAGAAGAAAACTCCACCCTCAAGGTTTGGTGTTTGATAAGGTGGATCAAAATCCGGCAGTGTTCACTGTGATTCTGGGTGACTAGGCAGTCCTGTGCCCTTCAGTAATTATAGTGCCACAGCTCTTTCTGCTATGAAGACGAACTCAACAGGACACTGATTTCCATTTCCATGTTCCTGCAATGGCTTCCCCCTCTAGGAACCCTAGAAATATGGCTATTTTCATTTCCATGTGCTTCTACACGTCTGTCTCACTGACACCTCTCAAGAAGCCCCAGATGGAAACGTTTGCTTCTCTTTGTGTTCCCCAAGTACACAAGTGTTTCCCCTTACTGGCCACCACTGGAGCGGATGTTAGCTCTCTCTTCTGACTTCAAAGGCCCTTCTCTATTCCTGCTGTCCCTAAGGGACAGGGTGACCAGAGTCTTGGATGAGCTAATGGAAAGAAAAGCAACAGTGTCCTGCAAAACAAGAGCCAGTGACCCCATGCTAACACCGCCCAATAGAGCTCATACTCCAGACAAGGCAGCTTGAAACAGTGGTGATCAACTGGTTTCCGTGTGCCTGGGGCTCTCCTGGTCAGGGCACTGAAAGTTCTGCATTCTGGAACCTTCCTGCTGCTGGGCAATCTGATGGGTGATCAATTCGTGTGAGGATCAGTTTTCTCCTTTAGTTCCGAGTCTCTGTTCAGTTGTTTAGTAGCAATTCTCTGTTCAGAGGGGTCTTAGTGCCCAAACTTCTGGAAAATCCTGGAGGCTTCTAGGACCTTGCAGCTAAGTGATGTAAGCACATTTTCTCTGAAGTAACTATATCTCAAACATTTTAAATCTAGGCACTAAATCAGAATAATAATTGCTATGACTAGACTCAGGATAATCACTGGCATTTGCTCCTGGCTATGAGTGTATCAGTATGGGTGTCCCCACACCAAACACCCAATCCTCAGGACACTTGAGCATCGTAGCTACTGTCTCTCTCACTCATACCTGCGCTACATGACGTCACACAAGTGAGAAGCCAGGCCCTGAAACAAGGACACCGAGTCCCATACCTTTACTATTTTAGCAGTCTGGATTGCATGGTCCTTCAAGATAAGCCCTTTTCATGACAGACCCTCATGAACTTTGGGATGGAACCAAACTCCATCTATGAAAATGATCATGTGATTTCTGCTCTGAACCTACTTATACACTGTGCTCTGCTTACTGATTTGCATACGTTGAACCTTTCTTTCATCCCTCAGTGACACCAACTTGTTCATGCTGTGTGATATTTTTAATGTATTCTTAAATTCAGTCTGCAATCATTTTATTAAAGATCTTTGCATCTGCCTCCATCAGGGAAATTGATCCATATTGTTGTTGTTGTTATTGCATCCTTATCTGGTTTTGGTATCAGGATAGCAGCCTTCATAGGATGAGTTTGGTGTGTGGTTTTTGATTTTATGGAATTGTTTGAGAAGTACTTCTGTCAGCATTTTTTTCCAAGGGTGTTGGAATTCAATATGGAATCCTCCTGCCCTAAGTGTTTTCTTATTGTAGGAATGTTATTATTTCAATATTTTTGCTCATTACAGATCTGTTTAAATTGTTCCTTATCTTTGAATTTAGGCTTCCCAAGTATTTTCCCAAGATCCTCTCATGTCTGTTGTAATGTCTCTCTTTTCATTTCATTAAACTGGTCTTCTCTTTCATTTGGCTAGTTTGGTTAAGGACTATTTGGTCTTTGTCTTTTCAAAGATTCAAAGTTTTATTTAACCCATTGTTTCTATTGTCGCTTTAGTTTCTGTTTCATTGATTTGTCTGCTTCTTCTGGGTTTGACTTGTACTTGCTCTTTAATGCTTGAGGTGAGTCATTAGTTTAATTATTCAAGATTTTTTTCTCGTGCTCATTCTCAGCTATAAACTTTTTTGTTTTTTTAATTAATTTGTTTTCATTTGTTTTACATACCAACCACAGCTTCCCCTGCCTCCTCTTCTCACATTCTCTTCCCCTTCCTCCTACCTCCCCCCACCCAATATACTGCTCCTCCATTCTGAAAGGGTAAGGCCTCCCATGGGAGTCAACAAAACATGGCATATCAAGTTGAGGCAGGACCAAGCTCCTCTCTGCATCAAGGTTAGGCACGGCATCTAAGCATGGGGAACAGGTTCCCACAAGTCAGCTCAAGTGCCAGGGACTGGGACAGGTCTTGATCCCACTGCTAGGTTCCCCACAAAAAGACCAAGCTACACAACTGTCGCCCACATGCAGAGGGCTCATACAATCCTTCCACCCTCTCTTCAACAGAGTTCCCGGATCTTGGCCCAGTGCCTGGCTGTGGATCTCTGTATCTGCTTCCATCAGTCACTGAATGAAGGCTTTCTGATGATAACCAGGGTAGTCACCAAACTGACCACAGGAAAAGGTCAGTTCAGGCTCCCTCTCCACTACTGCTAGGAATCTTAGCTGAGGTCATCCTTGTGGATTCCTGGAGTTTCCCTGGCCACAAACATTTTCTGTAGCAGTTTGCATTCCTGCCATCCATGGGGGAGTGTTCCCCTTACACTATGTTCTTGCCAACATAGGCTGTCATTAGTGTTTTTGACCTTAGTCATTCTGACATCAGCAAATGGTGCTGGCATAACTGGATGTCCTTATATATAGAAGAATGCAAATAGATCCATACCTATTGCTCTGCACAAAACTCAAGTCCAAGTGGATCAAAAACCTCAACATAAATCCAGTTACACTGAGCCTGACAGAAGAGAAAATGGGAAGTAGCCTTGAACGCATTGGCACAGGAAACTATTTCCTGAATATAACACCAGCAGCACAGACACTGAGATTGACAATTAATAAATGGGACTTCCTGAAACTGAGAAGCTTCTTTAAGGCAATGAACAAAACAGCAACCTACAGAATGGGAAAAGATCTTCACGAACCCCACATCTGACCGAGGGCTGATCTCCAAAATATAGAAAGAACTCAAGAAACTAGACATCAAAATATCAAATAATCTAATTAAAAAATGGGGTAGAGATCTAAACAGAGAATTCTCAACAGAAGAAACTGAAATGGCCAAAAGACATTTACAGAATTGCTTAACATTTCTAGTCATCAGGGAAATGCAATTCAAAGACTCTGAGATACCATATTAAGCTTACTTTTTAAGCTTTACTCTCAAGATGGCACCTGGCCACTGCTCTCTAAGATACTGGGTGTGGCAAAGTAGAATCCCTCTGCACGGCTGCCCATCAAGCAGGAGTCACTGCCTGGACAGAATCCCCTACCGGATTCAGGCCTGTGGCAACTGCTGGGTTGCCCCTGGGTAGGACCATCAGTCACTTTTCCGTCGCTTTTCTTTTGGATGAGGAGTCTGCCCCATCAGAGAGCCGCATTTTAGCCATGTGCTGCACATTCCTTTGCAGTGTTCTGCTAGTTCCCGACCTTTTGCTAGTTCCTGGTACAGTCTTTGGGCTAGCCAGTGCTCGCCTGTCTCTCTCTGTTCGCAATGCATTCTACCCTTTGCTATTTGACTCTTCTCGTTCTTTGCACTGCATGGAGGAAACATCTGGACTGATGTCTTACCCTGGAAACCGCAAGCCATGCACTTTAAGTCTAATTTTTAATATAATGTTCTTATTTATTCTTTGAGAATGTCACACAAGCATGCAATGTATTTTGACTATATTCATCCCCCTGCTCCTTCCTGGATTCCACCCCTGCCCCCACCCCAGCACAATCATTTTTATTGGGTACTTTCCAACTTTCTGCTTTTCACAGTTTTTAGCCATCCAATTCTGGGTGAAATGGACTGGGAGCATAAAAACTTATTTAACTCTCAAGCATCACCTGGTATATTAACTTGAGAATATTTTACTTTTCAGACTAATATGCTATGTAGCTTGGCATACCCCTTAAGGGGGTTATCAACTGAGCAGTTTTGCCTTTGTGCAGGGTACCACCCTTGTTTCTTTTCTGCTGCCTTTGTGTAGGCATCACCCGTGACAGTACTCTTCTGCCTTTGTATAGGCATCACCCATGACAGTACTCTTCTGCCTTTGTGTAGGCATCACCCGTGACAGTACTCTTCTGCCTTTGTGTAGGCATCACCCGTGATAGTACTCTTCTGCCTTTGTGTAGGCATCACCCATGATAGTACTCTTCTGCCTTTGTGTAGGCATCACCCGTGACAGTAATCTTCTGCCTTTGTTCAGAGGTAAACAGGCTTTTGTGGCTGAGCTGGGCTTGCTCTTTGTTTTGTTTGACAACTGAGACTCAGAATGTCTGTCCATGTCCATACCTGCCTAACTCTCTCCTACTGTGCCTGCAACAGAGGTTGGGTTCTCCACCCTTGCTGCTGAATCAATGGCACTTACACACAAGCCTGATCCATTGGCAATGCTTTACCTGCTGGGTTTAATTTGGTCAATGCACCAGAATTACTGATCATGATTACTACTTCTGAATTTATATAAATGTGTTAGATGGGACTTACCGCATGTACGGCATTGCATTGAGAGCTTTGTGGCCATGTTTTCCATTTGTCAGAGGAAAGGGTTTTGTTGACACAAAAGTAGCTGAACAACAAGCTCTGCCAAATGTCTTCTGGGTTGGTAAGAGCCTGCATTCTGTATTTCAGGACTGAAGGGTTTTGTCTAATGATGAAAGCCTGCCTCACCATGCCATTTCACAGTGGTGAAAATGGAGAGTTACTGGCAAATGGAGAGTTTACTGGAGACTGTGGTGGGTCAGTGTGACAACTAACTACTGCCAAAGACAGAGGGTCTGGTGTGATACTGTATACTAGAAAACAGTGTCTTAAAATAGGGAAATGGCTAAATGCTTGCCCAAATGACTTGGGGGCAGGGGGTGGAGGAATGCAAGGGCCTTTGTGTATAGTAGGATTCTAATTCCCTGGTAGTCTGGATACCTATGTGTGTGGGAAGATACAGATTTTCAAGATTTCTTGAAAATGTGTTGATTACATACATATATTCATACATACATACATACATACATACATATCATTATAATTGTGTGTGGGGAAGTGTGTAGGGTGGTGCGCGTGGTGCGTGTGTGTGTTTGTGTCTAAGGAATGAACCCAAAAAAAGAACATGGGCTCTACCACAGAGTCATACCCCTAGCCCTCATTTATATTTAACCATGCTCTCCACAAGCTATATCAAGTCTGCAGGATGGAGTGCAAAACCAAATGCTTAAATGCATCCCTAAAATCAGCTGCCCTACATAATAGCTTGCACTTAGAAGCACTCAATTCATTCTTTATCAACTGCACTGAGAGGAACTAATCTGACCTCTTTTTATATGCTCCAAAATAAAATAGGTAAGAAGTGCTTTCTCGCCCGTCACAGTGGAGTTGACTATCCAGTTTCTGCTAGAGGCTTATTCTTTGTCTAATCCTAACAGTTATTTCATTTGTTTTCACCACTTGATTTGCAGGAGGGTGGAG
Source organism: Ondatra zibethicus (assembly GCA_004026605.1). NCBI lineage: Eukaryota > Metazoa > Chordata > Mammalia > Rodentia > Cricetidae > Ondatra > Ondatra zibethicus. The sequence continues at coordinate 9,012 of PVIU01021879.1, forward strand.
CTTCTTGGGGTTGGAAAAGCTTCAAGGTTATGAATCATGTTGCTGAAGGCAGGCAGAACTCCCAAGTCACGCTATTTATTGAAGGCAGCAGATGCTGTTATTCATGGCAGAGTGAACTGAGAATCACTCAGAAAGCAACCCTGTTTGCAGACCCCAAACCAAAGAGAGCCAGGATGGGCAGTGCTGGAAAAGTAAGGGAAACATTTCAGCTTTCTTATTCTCTTGAGCTAATGGGGGGGGGGGTGCGCTACTTCTGTGACCTTTGAATCCAGTAGAGTAGCTATAAATGTTCAAGGCTGTTTCCTGAGAAAGGTGAGGCTGTTGTGTGGGCATATATGGGGGAAACACGGGGAAATTGTGTCAGAATGCCAATAGCAGGCAGCAGGATTTGATTGAAAACCACATGCGGAAAGTTCTTCTAGAAGGCAACAAAGGGAAAAAGAGGACTGTGGTTTATATAGACATTATTCATGATTTAATTTCAAGCCAGCCGTTCACTTGCTCTAGAGAGCAACCGGTTTCCACAAGGAGACTTCCATAGGGTCAACAGTGCATACTCAACTCATTTCTGGAGTCTAACTGGTGCAGGATCTCCTGTGCAGCTGCATGGTAAAATGCGGCTCACTGTTGAGGATGGGAAAGGCTAATTATGGAATGCAAAGTCAGGAACTAAGTCCTCATACATTTCAAGTCTCTGAGGACATGTTTTGTCTAAAAGTGTAAGAGTAGGCATTCTTAGAAAATAGGACTATGCTGGAGATAAAGCATGCTTATTCCTTCAGAAGGTAACAGCTCCTGAACAGTGACAGTAATTGAAGAAATAAGACTGTTTTTCTTCCCACTTGAAGACTGGGGTAGGTGGGTCCTTGTCTTAAATGGGTGCAGAACTGCTTAAGATGTTGGGCACCTATATTTGTATTACTTTTAAACAACTTTGCGTTTAGTCAACTGAAAATTTTAGGAAGATGAAGATGACGTTTAAAATTTGGGTAACACAAGTGTCTCTGAGGCAGTACTAGGATGTTAGAATATGAAAAAGATTTCCCCCCAGAACTGAAGAGAGATAGAACAAAAACATCTTAGGTTGAGCCAGGAATCCTGAAAAAACTGATAATCACGAGAATTAGTTTTGTGCTATGGAAGTTAATACCTTTTCTCATAGAAATAAATAGAACTTAGAGTTGAAACAAATCTTCAAATAGTGGCAACTCCATACCACCAGCTCTGTGGCCTTCATCATGTGACTTACAGCCACTATCAGAACATTCCCAGTCACGAAGAATTCAGAGACTCCAGGAAGCATCTCCTAACTATAATTAAGAATACAGCACATAAAATAAATAGCACGATGGATTTAGAATTTTCATTTGGCAATGTTATACAGTAGGGTAGTTTACAGGGGTTATGTGCTCCACAAAACTGTTCTGGTATTTCCATGAATCTCAGAAAGAGAGGTTTGTAGTAGGAAGGCTGCTTGTTCGTTCCCGGCTGCCAGACCTGAAATAACCACACGAAACTGTATTAATTAAATCACTGCTTGGCCTATTAGCTCTAGCTTCTTATTGGCTAGCTCCTATATCTTAATTTAACCTATTTCTATTAATCTGTGTATCGCCATGTGGCTGTGGTTTACCTGCAAGGTTCTATCTGGTGTTTGTCTCTGGCAGGGCTCCATGTCCTCTCTTGACTCTGCCTTCTTTCTCCCAGCATTCAGTTTAGTTTTCCCCACCTAGCTCTACTCTACCCTATCAGGCCAATACAGTTTCCTTTATCCATTAACCAATGAAAGCAACACATACACAGAAGGACCCCCCACATCAGAGGTTCCCTTATTTCAGTCCTCCTCTGTTAATTTTTTGCTATTTCATTTTTTAAAAGATGATCATATTAATTTGCTAAAGATGCCACAACAAATACCAGGGACTATGTGGGTTAAAGAGCAGAGATTCATTTCCTCATACATCTGGGATCTGGGACCCTGAGAACAGAGTGTTGAGGACGTTGGTTCCTTTTGCAGCCTTGTTTACGAGGCGCTCTTCTTGCCATCTCTACACGACTTTCCCTTATGTCTGTGTCCTAACCTCATTATGAAAAAGGTCCTATTGGACTGGACTAACTTCATTGTCCACATTTTAACTCAATCGCAGTGTAAAAGATCCCATCTCCAAGCACTGTACAATCATGTTCTGAGGTACTGAAGGTCGGGGCTTCGATACATAAATTTGGAGATTTTGCTCTATTGCAATGTTTATCATAGAGAATTTGGAAAAACAGAATATGTTGGGGGGAGAAACCAAGTATGCTCTCATATTCCCAAACTACCACTGACTTTGTTTTTTGTTTCCTCTATGCATTCTTCAACCATATTTTATGTGGCTATACTTATATAAAATAGAAATATCTTTAACCTATTTTTCCAACTTCTACAATCATTTTTCAATATCTTAGACAGAGTTAGTTCACTATCCTCCATTTTTTAAAATAAATTTCTCTTATAGTCCTGAGAAAATCTCTAAGCACATTAAAATTTTCTACACTTTGTTCTCCCTTGAGGCTGATTTTAATAATGGAATTGTGGAGTAAAAGTGTCAATACATGCTTATGTATCTTAATGTACTGAGCAAACTGCTTTCCGAAGAGGTAAACCTGAATAGGATTGCCTATCTTTTGTTTGGACAAAATTGGATATTCTTCTTAAGTAAAACTTCACTATCAACTTGATAAATAGAGAATTATAATGTAAGCACAGGCATCCCAGAGGTGGAGGGTTGAATGCAGTTCTCATTCACACACCTCCAGACCTGGCAGGTGAGCTTAAGACATGGCTCTCATGGACCTGAGGAGTGGGCAGAGCCAGTTGCCAAAGCTGTGGCAGAGGACCCACTGGTAGCTTAACAGTTTAAGACTTTGCTCACACAGACAGGAAAGGCTAGAAATACACAGCAAAGCAGGTTCAGACCAGAAAAAAACTCTAAAGAGTCTACAGTATGTTTTAAAATGTGCATGGGCTTAAGAAAAAAAGAAAATGGGTATAGACAGTCATAGAAAAAAGTAAATGGTTTATAACTAATAGAAAAAGAAAAGGCTACGGAGAGGTGGGAAATGCACAGGGAGTCGGGGTCCTGTATGGTATTGAGTGGTCTTTGAGTGCTGATGAGAGAATGACAGCGGCTGGGAAACGGGCTGAGACAGGCACTTTTACTTAACTTCTTGTTTCTACTTAGCATATTATTACAAGAGAGAATTTTAAAGGACCTGTATCCCCATATTCATTTTGTTTTCTCTTTTTTCCCCTAAGCTTTCTCAGGCCCTACATGGAGATGTGAGCCCCATGTAAGAATGCCCAAATATACCAGCCTTTTTCTTGTATGCCACCGACCAGCTCCCAATCATGACATGGAGATTTATTATTCGTCTTGAATGCTCAGCTTAGCTATTTTAACTTAAATTGACTTGTTTCTTCTTATCTACCTTTTGCCTTGGAACTTTTTACTTTTCAATCCTTCTGTAGATCTTACTTTCACTGCTTCTTGTGTCTGGATGACTGGTGGCCACACGGCTTCTAGTCCTGAGTGTGTCCCTCAAACCCCCCTCGTCCTCCTTCTCGCCTGAGCCTAGATTTCTCCTATTTATTCTCTCCGCTTGCCAGCCCCATCAATCCTTTCTCTTGCCTAGCTATTTGGTCATTCAACTTTTTATTGGACCAATCAGGTGCCTTAGACAGGCAAGGTGGAACAAATACAACAAATCCTTACATCATTAAACAAATACAGCACAAACAAATGAAACCTACCTTTACACAGTTACAGTAATATTCTGTAGCATAAACAAATGAAACACACCTTTACACAGTTACAGTAATATTCTGTAGCATAAACAAGTGTAACAATCTTTACCTAGTTAAAATAATATTCCACAACTGTGTCGAATCGAAGCAAATGAAAATTTTATATTTTATTTGAATCTGTATGCTCTCCCTCTCTCTCCCTCCCATTCCATCCTCCTCTCTCTCTCCCCCTCTATGTCTTTCTCTCTTTCTCCCTGTGTTTACACATACGTGCATGTGACTATAGATACCCATGTGCCGTGGCTTACACGTAGAAGTCAGATGTCCTCTGCTTCTGCCTTTGTTTAATGCAGGGTCTCTTGTGGCTGCTTCATATGCAGGTTAGGAAGTCAAAAAACTTACAGGCAAATTCTCTCTCTCTCTCCCTCTCTTGTCAGAATTTGATATTCTTACCAAAAACCAGTTAGCTGATTAGCTCGAGCAAAACCACATGAGTACCTGGTGGTCAGTTGCTGGGTATGTCCTATTTATACAAGGTAAGATGCTCTGACTTGGGTTAAGTACAAAAAAGGGATGTGGAGATGCAAAGATATGGATCCAGAAACGTAGTCACAATTCACATGCTCCATGATGATAACAAACAGCTCCATGCCTGTCTTAGTACAGATACTATGACCACAACAACTCTTATAAAGGAAAACATCTAATGGAGGGGCTTACAATTTCAGAGGTTTAGTCCATTATCTTCATGGCAGGACCTGGCTATGTGCAGGCAGATATGATGCTGGAGAAGGAGCTAAGAGTTCTATATCTTGATCCATGAGCAACAGGAAGTAACTATGTGCCATGCTGTGAGTAGCTTGAGCATAGGAGATCACAAAGCCCACCCCTCACAGTGACACACTTCCTCCCACAGGGTCACATCTCCTAATATTGCCGCTCTCTTTGGGAAACATTTTATTTCAAACCACCACATTCCACTCCCTGTCCCCAAAGACTTATAGCCACATCATAATGCAAAAGTGCATTCAGTTCAACTCTAGAAGCCCCCGTAGTATGTAAGTCTCAAACTTATTCAAAAGTCTAAGGTTCAAAGTCTCTTTTGAGACTCATACAATCCTTTAACTGTAATCCCCTGTAGAATCAAAATAAAAAAGCACATACACACTTCCAACATATAACGGCACATTACTATTCCAAAGTGTAGTAAAGGGAGAATAGTGAGGAATACTGGACCAAAGCATCTCTGTGTCTAATGTCAAAACACTCTTTAGCTCTCCAACTCCTTTTGGCTTTGTTGACAGCAACACATTTCTTTTTTCTTGGGCTGTTTCCACTACCTGTTAGCAGGTCTCCTCAGCAGATATCTGATGGGAAACCTTGTTAGTCAATCATCTTTAAGAGGTGGGTCTTAGTTAAGGTGTGGCTTTGCTGGGACCCAGAGTAAAACGTGTGCACTTCCAGGTGTACGCTCTCTCTGTGCCTTTTCCCATGGGACATTGCTGTGCTTGGATTTCTTGTTTTTCCTGTTTCATGAGTTTTTCCCTTATAATAAACAAAATATAATCCTTAGCTACCCTGGTTATTTATAATTGTTTATTATAATAAACAAAATATATATCCTTAGCTAGCCTGGTTATTTCAACAGATATTCCATGGCTATGGCATCTCCAACATCTTGGAGTCTGCAAAGCAATCCAGGTTTCAATTTCACAATTTTATGCAATGGCTTCTTTGGGCTTCCATGCAGGGACATCCCTGACTCACACCTGGTTGATGTGAGATTATCCTCTGTATGCTATGAATATGTTTTATTACCACTAGTTAATAAAGAAGCTGCTGTGGCGCATGGCAGGGCAGAATATAGGTAGGTGGGAAAAATAAACTGAATGCAGGGAGAAAGAGGGCAGAGTCAGGCAGATTCTATGTAGCTGCTCAAGAAGCAAGAGGTAACAAACCACAAACCTCATGACAAAATGTAAAATAATAGAAATGAATTAATTTAAGATGTAAGAGTTAGTTAATAAGAAGCCTAAGCTAATATACCAAAGAATATGTAATTAATATTAAGCCTCAGAGTGGTTATTTTATAAGCGGCTATAGGAGCTAGTGAGTGGGACCAGGCTGATGGAGAGAAATTAGTCCAGGAGGACCAGTGAAATGGAGAATATTTGGAGCTACACGTGTTCTCAGCAGCTTTTATTAGTCTTGCAGGAAGATTCTATAACCCCTTTCTTCTGTCATTGACTCTAAAGCCAGAAACATGTGGCTGAAGTTGTCAAGTTCTGCTGCTTGGTAGAGCTGGGTCATGGCCTCCTTGCTCAGTTATGTATTTACCAGCTTTCTGCTTTCTAAGGTTTCCTTTGCTGTCTAATCTTGACTATCCTAGAACTCAATCTGTCAACTATCCTGGTCTTGAACTTAGAGAACTTCTTGGTTAAATTTCCAGAGCACTGGGATTAAAGGCATGTACCATCACACCAGCTCTAAGTTTTACTTTGATATCTTTCCACAAATTGGAAACTTACCTGTGTGGGATCTCGCCATGAAGTTGCCACATCCTTTTTTCTATTTCTTAATCCATTTATATCCTTGAACACAGGTCTTTGCTCCACTCTAATTCCTGGGGCTCCTTTTGTCCTCAAATTGTACGTTTTGTATTTTTTCCTTGCTCAACTTGCTCTTTTCATTTTAAATCTTTACTAGAGTTAGGACTAGTAACCACACAACAGGGTCTATACTAAGCTGTCTTGAGATTTTCTTGGTCAATATAACTTTTCACTTTAGCCTCAGGCAGACTTTTCAGACAAGGCAAAAAAACAGCCACATTCTTCCCCCAAAACATCAGAAGAATGATCAATAGGCAACATACTAAAATTCTTCTGCTCTGAATCCTCTTGAGCCAGGCCCCTACAGTTACCCTCAGCATCATTGTCTTCCGTGCTCCTTCTTTTATGACCCATTAAACAGTGCTCAAAGTGTCCCACTGTTTTCCTAACCCAAATCCCAAAACTCCACATGCCTCCAAACAAAAGCATGGTCAGTCCACATGCCTCCAAACAAAAGCATGGTCAGTCCACATGCCTCCAAACAAAAGCAATACCTTGTCCGTGGTACCAACTTTTGTCTTAATTAGGGTTTCTATTGCTGTGAAGAAACACCATGACCACAACAATTCTTATAAAAGAAAACATTTAATTGGGAGTAGGGAGACTTATAACTTCAGAGGTTTAGTCCATTATCTTCATAGCAGGACATGACAGTGTGTGGGCAGACATGTTGCTGGAGAAGGAGCTGAGAATTCTTCTTGAATTCTCTGTGCGCCCCACTGAGAGTAGCTTGAGCATAGGATGACTCAAACCCACCCCCACAGTGACACACTTCCTCCAACAAGGCCACACCTCCTAATGGTTCCTCTCCTTTGGGGGCCGTTTTCTTTTAAACCACCACAGCGTCTTACGAAGCAAGTTGTTTCATTGCTTCACCACTGCTGAGTGAGTTAGATATAATTAAAGACTGGTTAAATTCTCACAGATCAACAGTGTTCTCTGTTTTACAGACTTGTCCCTCATTGATAAGCAATACACAGATGACAGTTGCACTCATTTATCACATCTGGAATCATACCGATAGATTACTTTATTGGAATAGTGTGTGAATCTCAGCCCCGACCTTATGTGCTGTGTGTCAAGGGTCTGTCATTCCATGTCTCCGGCCTGCGCTTTTCAGGCCATTATATCAGACAAAGGTCTACACAAGATGATCTGGAAGACTTCAAATTCTGTCTTTGAAGGAAAGCATTCTTTAGAAAATCAGAGTGTTAGATGTGAGCTTCTGTGATACTTCTGACTCAGGGAGAATGTGTTTATGATTAACACCTGTTATAACTCTTGACTTCTTAGGTTATTAAGTGCAAAGCAGCTGTACTGTGGGGAATGAACCAGCCCTTCTCCATCGAGGAAATAGAAGTGGCCCCACCAAAGGCTAAGGAAGTTCGCGTTAAGGTAAGAATGGGGTTTGGAACACATAACCTGAAATATGATCTCATTTACATATAGAAAGCCACTGTTGTGAGGCTGGCTGCCTGTTTAACTGTTATGTATTTACTATTTTATGTGTGGAGGGTTATAGAGGTTTACTTTGGGGTGCCAGCCCTCTTAAACCTTTCAGGATTCAGAAGGAAAGCTGTAGCAAGTGAAAACTAACTAGAAGAGGTCTGAGGGTAAAGAAATTAACTCACACATGTCTTTTCATAACGTCCCATTTTTCTCCCTATGTTCTCCCCAATGCTTTTTCAATGTCCTCCTGATGATCTCTCTTGATTTTCCCCAATCCCCACAGTTTATATATCCACACAGATATAACTAACAATTCCTAATTAAGGATGGGGCTTTAAATCAGTACAGAGTTCTAAGAAGAGGAAAAAGAGGGGTTCTATGCACTAACTACATTTCTTAAGTGTGACTAATCATGCTCTGAGCTTGTAATTAGAAATGTAGAGAAGAAGGGGAGAAAAATGATACAGTGTTGTGCACTTCCGTTCCAGTGATGGCTGGGAACACAGCATTTCTGGTAGCCATGGCAACCAGAATACGCTGCAGAAGGAAAATGGATGGTCAAATGCTACCTGATTAAGGGGAATAGAATCTCTTAGCCCCAGAGACAGCATCTAAGGTGGCTAGGTCAAATGGGAAACTGTGGTAGTATAAGATCCAGGGCCTGGCATTTTCATCCTCCAAGCCAAGCGGTGGCTATGTTTCTGTTAATGCCTGAGTGAGATGTATTTGCTTTCTCTGAGGCCTTTTCCAGAACTGAAGGTACCCAGTATCTATTTTATATATAAGATTATAAGGCCAAATGAAAAGTCATCCAGTTGCCAGTACAGAAAGGAGTTATGCTCAATGAATAATTTATACACTACAGGGATATTTTGGGATGAATCCCACTATGGAAACAGGGGGGCACTATGGCTTCATAAGGGTTTACAGAAATGACAGAGACTTTTCAAAAGACAGGTGTTCCCAAAGCTCTGCAAATCGGGTTCCTCATTAGATTATACTCCTCTGAGTTAGTCTATTGATCTGTCAGCTATACTTCACTGTATAATGCTTGTGGCCAACAGGATAGGGTGTTTATCTGCATGCATGTCTGTACACCACATGTGTTCTTAGTGCTGAAGAAGTCCAGAAAAGGGCATTGGATCCCCTGGAACTGAAGTTACAGAGATGCCATTGTGAGATGCCATGTAGGTACTGGGAATCAAACTCAGGTCCTCTGGAAGAGCAGCCAGTGCTCTTAACTAACTGCTGAGGCCATATCTCCAGCCTAGAGGTTGGCTTCTTAAAAATATGTTTGCCAACTAATTCATGCATATTGTTAGGAAAGCGGCCAAGTTGGCTGTGAAATTCAACAATTTATTGTCCATTAAGAACAACAATACTAATCTAGCTTATTAAAGAGAAAATTTGTTGAATTTTTACTGATGTAGTGTTTGATAGAAAGTCAATAGCATGACCAAGAATTGTTTTAAAATCTTCTGGGATTCACAGTGTATTGGGACATGTGCTTATGTATGTATGTATGTATGTATGTATGCATGTATGTATGTATGTGTATATTTGTTAATGTGGTACAAGAAACAGAACCTTGGGCATCATGCATGCCAGACAACCACTCTAGCAAGGAACTGTATCTCTAGCCATGATTTTACCTCTTGCTTGGAGACATGGTCTGAGTCACATGGGCTGACCTTGAACTCACTTTGTAGCAACCTGAGCAGGATGTGAACTTTGTGATCCTCTTGCCTCTGTCTCCCAAATAGATGGGATTGCAGGCTTGTGTCACCAAGGCTACCCAGAGGACTTTCACTAGGGACTCATTTGTGCCTGAGAAGCAATAACTTCCTACAGCAACCCCCACTTTTGGACAACCCTTTGGTTCAGATGCCCCAGTTGAATAGGCTTTAGTGCTAATCTGACCTCTTCCCTGTAGATAAGAACCAAGAACCAAGCAGGACGGGAAGCAGCAATGCTGTATGTCCCTGAAGCAAGGGAAATTAGCCTGATGCTTGATTTAGGCTCAGACTGTCTTAGCATCAACACTCTAATGCGGGAAAATGATACAGAGTTAAAGAGAGCTAGTTAAATAATATCCCATTGTAAAATGATCCGTTTGCTGGTTGGGCAATGTTTATTGTTATTGTTTTGTTTTAACAGATTTTGGCCACAGGAATCTGTCGCACAGATGACCATGTGATAAAAGGAGCAATGGTGTCCAAGTTTCCAGTGATCCTGGGACATGAAGCAGTTGGGGTTGTAGAGAGTGTTGGAGAAGGGGTCACTACAGTGAGACCAGGTACGGAGGCCTGGGTTCCGCTATGGAAGGGAGCAGCACATCATCACTGGGGCTTAGTAGAGATGTGACCCAGGTTACGGAGGCACAAGGAGAGCGGATTGCACTGGGTAAAGGCGACTTGTCAAATTGCAATCTTTAACACTGCTTGGTGGTACTTAGAAGCCCTAGAACATTTTAAGAACATTTTTGTGTATAATATAGGTTCAATTCATATCTGTCTCATCTATCAATTAATTAATTAATGTGACTATACATGATTCTTGAGATAATGGTCTTAATGTTTCCAAGACTGGCCTGAAACTCACCACAGAGCCCAGACTTCCCTGGCAATCTTCCCAGGTCAGTCACCACTGTTCTGGCATTGCAGGCATGACACACTGTCTTACTTCATAGCTTAATGCAAACGAATGACATCTCCCATCGCGCTACTTTCTTTCTAGGTGACCAAGTCATCCCCCTCTTCCTACCACAGTGTAGAGAATGCAATGCCTGCCGTAACCCCGAGGGCAATCTCTGCATTCGGAGCGAGTAGGTGCCATTTTTCACTCTGTCATTCGGGTTCCCCGCAATAGCTTCTGAGTTGACTTAAGTAACGTGTGCATTTTTGCTGTCTCGAACAGTCTGACAGGCCGTGGAGTACTGGCCGATGGCACCACCAGGTTCACGTGCAAGGGCAAACCGGTCCAGCACTTCATGAACACTAGCACCTTTTCGGAGTACACAGTGCTGGATGAGTCTTCGGTAGCTAAGATCGACGGCGCAGCTCCTCCCGAGAGAGCCTGCCTCATTGGCTGTGGGTTTTCCACGGGCTATGGGGCTGCCGTTAAAACCGCCAAGGTAAGAATCGGGGCTGACTAGTGCAGCTTCTGCCTTCCTGCCTGTCAGCCTTCCAGAGGGTGGTTTTCCTCGAACACTAAACAATCCGAGTGAAACACTGTGAAAACATACGTGCTGCCAGATGAACTGGAAGAAAAGTGGGGGCAGGGCGCCTGGGTGTCAAAGTAGATTATTTCTAAATACATGGAGCTACAATTTCTGGACTTGCTTTCTGTTTCTGCATCTCCCTCAGGTTAAATCACTAAAGTTTGTATCCAGTCCTGAAACGAATCTCTCTTTTCCCACCAAACGCAGACTGGCATTGGCATGTTACTTCACTAACTACTGTAGCAAGTGCTGCAGACTCCATGGCTTAAACAGCAAAGGTTTTTTAGTTTGAGTCCTGGAGATCCGAAGTCCATGGTCAAAGTGCTGGCAGGGTTGCTTCCTTCTGAGGGCCGCTTCAGGAGGACCTGCTTCAGGCTATGTCCATGGCTGTCACTCTCCCAGTTTTTTCATATCATCTTCCTGACTGCATCGTTATAGCTAAATTTCAATTTTTGAAAAATAAGAAAACCAATCACATCGGATTAGGGATGTGCTAGTCAGTTTTATGTTGCTATAACGACATGCCTGAACATAGGTACGTAAAAAGAAAACAGGTGTATTGGTCCTCACAGCTTTGAGGACCAAAAGTTCTAGCTCACATGACTCCATCTCTTCAGCCTCCGTCTAGGGACCTCTACTAGCTTAAAAAAACAACCGGAGACAGCCGTGTAGAGCAGAGACCAAGTGTGCCACGTGACCTCACGCAATCCACTCCCCGGGGAACTAAGCAAGATCCCACATGAATTAATCCCTGCTGAGGACAGCCCCTTAGGGGACCTACTCACTCATCATGAGGCCACACAGGTTTCACAGCCACTTGCATGGTCCCACTGGACACCAAGTCCCCAGCACACAGCCCATGAGCCATAGCTCTAACTACATCTAAGCCACTGCAAGGCGTTTCCTAATGACCTCATTGTAACTCGATGACCCCTAAATAAGACCAGCTGTTGAGATACAGAAAGCTAACATTTCCACACGTGGGTTGGAGGACACAGGGAAGACCAGAACAGCTTCCGTGCAACCCCAAAGCCTAGTGAGTTTCTAAGTGATCACTTGGATCCAATCTTTGTTCTTCTTCTAGCAGGAAAGTGACTAGGTGCTGAACCCTTCTTTAATCTAGCATAGGACTAAGGTAAAAATCCCAAAAGTGATTTAAGTAGGATTTCTTCCTTGAGTTACCCATCAACCATTGAATTACATATCACATGGAGGTTCGACTTGGCTGGGGCAAAATAAGACGGTATATCTCTAAATGACTCAGAGTCATGGCTATTCAGACACTGCCAGTCAGACCAAACCTAAAACAAATCAGCATGGCTTTGCGGAAAGACAACAGAGAGAACTCAGGGCTTGTCTAATCCTCCTGTGAGGGCAGGGGATTGTGGGTAGGGCTCCGACGGCTACAAAACCTGCCGGCCTCTGGGTAAGCCTTTAGCAAGGGCTGCTGTTTATCTGGCAGATGTGGCCTTCGCTTTGGCGAATCCTTCTTTTTTCAGACATTCTTCTCCTAATTCTTTTGGTGTCGGTGCCATCTGAGTAAGTCACCTGGAGTCCTGGCCCAGGTCATGGCCGTCGTCTGAATTTTGTGTTCCCGACACTGGGACTACTTGCCAGGTTTCACTGCTAACTCTTGGAGGAACTTCCCTCTCCGCAGGTCAGCCCTGGCTCCACCTGTGCTGTGTTTGGCCTGGGAGGAGTCGGCCTGTCAGTCATCATGGGCTGCAAGGCAGCTGGCGCCTCCAGGATCATTGGAATTGACATCAACAAAGACAAATTCCAGAAAGCCCTGGCTGTAGGCGCCACCGAGTGTATCAGTCCCAAGGACTCCACCAAGCCCATCAGCGAGGTGCTGTCAGACATGACGGCGAACACCGTGCAGTACACGTTTGAAGTTATTGGCCGTCTTGAAACCATGGTAAGACTCAAGAGTCAGGGAGCCGCCACAAAGTACCCAAGCTACAAGATGTATTCAGGCTAAAATTCATTTTATGTCACATTATTAACAATCAACTACGGAACATCTGTGACCCAGGCCAGAAAACAGTACTGGTGAGATGGCGAAGTGGGCCAAGGTGCTTGTCTCCAAGCCTGACAACCTGAGCTTGAGTTTCAATACTTCCATGTAGAAAAGAGAAGCAGCTCCCACAAGCGTGTCCTCTGATCTCCACGCACACTCCATGGCAAGCCCTTGCCCATGCCCATGAACAAATAAATGCATAAAAATGTGATGGAAACTGTAATGATAAGCCCATAACAATTTTGCCTAAAAGTCACAATTAAGATCGGTTTTACCTGATCATGTAAGTATCATGTCATGCCATCTTCATGTCATTAGAGCCAGCCTGTGGCCCATTTTTTTCCTTGTGTACCTGGGGTTCTTGGCAAAAGTGATTCCATGTCTTGAATTTGTTTTGTGATGAGAACTGAAGAGAGCTAAGGAGGCAATGCGGAGGGAAGGGATTGTCTACACATGCTACCTTCCTCCAAACCTTCCCTTGTTTCACCCAGCTCAGCTGTCCTGCCTCTCAGTCCCCAGGACACACAAACTTTAGCACTCTGCACAACACCTCCTCTGAGGCACCCCACGGCTGACCGCACAGAGTTCTTGGAATTACAAAGCCAGGGCCTTGTGTAGAATTAGGGGTCCTGGAAAACTGGACAAAGCCAGTCTTGCTCACAATTGCTTAACAGGTGAAATTTGCTCTAAGGCATTTGGTAATTGAGAAGAAACCTCCAGTTCATCATCACCGCCACACCCCCTTTTTGGTGTCACCCGGAATGTGTTCTGTAGCGACTGTGGCATTCTAGGTTGTACATTACAGAGCAGTGAGCCAGACAGATACTTTATGAGGTCTGCTGATTCTGAGGTGGAAGCTGGAGGAAGTGCCGTCTGAAGCACACTCTCTGGTGCTGCAATCTACTGGGTATTCAAAAGTGTTATTAATGAATAACCGGAAGGGCGAATGAACAAAAATGGGGACCTAGCCCCAGAGATGTTGCCAAGAAAAGACACTCCATTGCCTCATATTTTAGGATTTGTGCTTAATTTTCAAATGAAAACTTCAAACTTTCTAATTGATTGAATTTATCTAATTGATTAAGCTCAAATAACAACTAAGGCTTATCTGAGGTCTTTGTGTTGGTATGAATGTTAGTCACTAAACATACTGAAAACAATGACAATGACAGTGGCCACAGGAAAGGCTGCTTTATGTCTTAAGAGGTATATGTTGGTAGGGATTATTAAGGACTAAAGTTGCATTGAGAAGCTTTAAATCAAACAGAACCCTAAAGCCTGGATTTAGTAGTTGGAAACCATGTTAACTACTGGAACTCTGGCCACCTCTTGTCATTTCTGAGCCCATGATCTCCATAAGCAAACGATCTTCTTCATGTTGAACTCAGGTTGATGCCCTCTCGTCTTGCCATATGAACTATGGAACCAGTGTGGTGGTTGGTGCTCCTCCATCAGCCAAAATGCTCAGTTATGACCCAATGCTGCTCTTCACGGGGCGTACGTGGAAGGGCTGCGTCTTTGGAGGTGAGAACAGCTGGGCCCCTGGACAGCGAGTAGTAACTCGCTCTCCCTCTCCTGCCTGTCAAGTGAGAGTGGTTTGTGTTCTCCTCTCCTTGCCCTTGATGTACTTTCTTCCAAGAATGAGTGGTAAATGGCCCCAAATGGAGCTGCCATAGCAATCATGCAAAGTGTGACTCGGGGCTACACCAGTGGGCACACTTTAGATCAGCATCTGCAACTCCTGTGACCCAAAAGCCTGAATAAAAGGCATCAGACATGTCTCTGCCAGAATGACTTCCATGGCAGAAAATTCTGATGACATCCATTATTTTCTACACACACAAGAACACTCACTTATGACAGAGAGGTTGCCCTACTCATGAAGACCTTGGCAAAAGTTCTGTGCCCAGAGCCCAAATAAATGAACAGCTGGAATGCCACATTCCATAGGGACAGTTCAGCTTTCCACCAAAATAACAAAGAAGCTGTAAGGATGAGGCCAGAATCACTCTCCTGCAGTAGGCAGTATAATGACACTTTCAATCCCTTCCCACGATGTCTCATTCTCTGGTACCTTCATACAGCACTAGGAACTTAGGTGGTACTCCTCCTTTTAGACTCTGTCTTATACAGAGTGAGAGAATAATAACCACTTGAGTACCTGCTGAGAGCGTAAGAAGGAGAAAGATAATTGTTCTTGAATTAGAGAAGTACATAATTTGTTAGAAAATAAAAACAAATATGAATGGAATAATAAAAAATTAATGTTGCAATTAAATTGATGATGATCCATGTTCAGATCCCCAGACTGTAGAAGGAGCAAGTTGGGGACTAGTGGGAAGGTGATGGAAATCAAGAGTGGTCAGGTGACATTTGTATGGCTAGCGTTTACCACTGTTACTCTACTCCTTTCTAGGGTCATTTAGTGTTGATCCTATGGTTATAATGACACTCTTAGTTGCATGTTTACAGTACAAAATCCAATGTTAGATAAATTATTAGGCTTTCTGATTTTTAGATACTTTGAGGAATACATGCTATAAATAGGCTGCTGGCTATGAGTCTATAGCTCAAGGAGAGGTCTCACTAGAGACAGACACAGAAATGTTGTAAATATAGCGTATTTGAAGTCTTTAGAATAGAGGAGATCACCCTGAGAGACACAAAGAGGAGAAAAGGTAGAGGACTAAGCCCTGGGACACAGTAGAAGTCTGGAGATGTGCAGGTTTCTGTCTTACAGAACGATCTTTTCGTAGCTGAGGTAGGAGAATGAGGAATGAGGATGATAACGTGACAGGAAACAAGGGAGCAGAGTGAGGGGCAGGGAGAATTCAGCCACCAAGACTCCCCAGAGTGCACATTAATATAGGAAACATAGTCGCCCGTTGTGTCAAAATGACGGGGGGAGAAAGCTTGGCTAGAGCTGAAAGAGCGGTGAGCTAGAGTATAAACCCATGTAGGGTGAACTCGCGAGAGGATCAAAGGGACTGGAACCAGAAAGAGTGCAGGGGAGACAGTTCCCTCTGGGGTTCTGTGCGGCACAGAGATGTGGGACAACGGGAAGGAGACACAGGTATCAAGAAGGGGTTTATGAGCCTTGGTTTCTTAAAATGGGAGAAGTACAGCTCATTTGTATGTTGGGAATGACTCAGCTGGGGTATGTCGATGATGCATAAGAGAAATGACACAAATACAATGCCGTAAAATGTGAGGCTTACTTAGCGACGTACGCACAGCAAGCCCAAGTTTACTCACAGGTTGGAAGAGCAGAGATGATGTACCTAAACTGGTGACTGAGCTCCTGGAAAAGAAGTTTGACTTGGACCAGTTGGTAACCCACACCTTGCCTTTCAGAAACATCAATGAAGGATTTGAATTGCTTTATTCAGGGCAAAGGTATGTTTTTTATAGTGACTTTTGACTCTTTCCCACTTTTAAAAATTTGTATTTATATATATACCCATCTCCTTCCCTTCTTCTTTTGGATCATTTAAGCTAGCTAGGGGAACATAGCTACTCTCTTAGAAGGCCAGCCCTATATGAGCTCTTTAAAATACCCTAGGCTTTAGTTTTTCACAGAAGATGGATTTCATTGACCATTTTTTAAAACATAAAGCTGCTAGAATTCTCAAGCAGTGCAGCAATGAACATCTTTATAGTTCCCAAAACCCTTTTGCAGCTTGTTTGCTTTCTGAATTTTGTTTCTCAGGTGTTATTCTTGCCATATCCAGCTGATGAAACTAAGGTTACAAAAGGCAAATAAATAATATTTGCTCTCATGGGAGCATTGCCAGGGTGCATTCTGTTCCACACAGACCAGACTTCTCACCCAAAGCGCCATAAGCCAGGCAAACAGTGGGTGTTCCTGTCGCCCACTTCTCCCTCCTGAGCACTGGGCAAGAGCAAGGTGGAGTGGGAAGTTGAGCTACCCTTTCCTTATGGAGTCTGGGACCTGCCTGTGAGATCAGAATAGACGGCGTTTGTGGGTTGTGTAAATATCGAGCGTCCACAGCGTGCAGTGGGTTTGGATTCTACTATGACAGGAACTAACGTTTCTTTTCCGTGTTCTCTCCCTGCCTGATGCAGTCGACAGAGTCATAACATTACGTACATATGTTCAAATTTCAGTGTTTAAACAAGTCAACAATGAATGGGTTTTTACCCGGAGAAAAGTCAAAATTTATTTATTTATGTACACAGAACTAGTATTTTAATATGGTTCAAAAAATAGCTGCTAATTGTTTTCCGAATAAACAAAGCTGCTTTTAGAAATCTTACTTCTCCTATCTCCCTAATTCAGAAACTTCCCAAATGACATTTGCAAACCTGAGCCCTTCAATTTTCATGACATCCTGCACAGGACCCCCGGAGTGTTCCACTTCTGTCAAATTCACCATCAACTCTTGCTTTTCTGCATCTAAGCAGAGGATGACGCTTGTTCTGCTTTTACAGAGTAGGAGCCACAGCACTACACCTTCATTCTGTGTCCAAAGTGATGCTGAGACCTGCAGACAGGACCCCCACACGCCCACTCCTGCCCACCCCCTCTCCTCCAGTGTCTCTCCTCTTCCCTGCCTGTGATCATCGTTTTGGCCCAGTCTGACCCTGGCTCCTCTGGGCACGCTGACAGTAACTTAATGGGCCTTCTGCTTTCTGTTTTCCAGTCCCAGTCAGCCTTCTCCAATATCAATGTGCCAGAGTGGCTTTATTACTGAACTAAAGCCCCCTTTCATTTATTAAGTAATCTAATATTCAATAACTAAGAACACAACACCCACTCTTCTCCAGTTCCTGTATCTGGGGTACAGGGAAGGTAGGTCTTGCCTGCTTTTACCATGTCTTGGGCATTGAGGACTCTACACCCTCTTGGATTATCTTTTCCGTTCTCCCTGTCATGGCCTTAGTACTGTTGTTGCAGGACAAACTCTTTCTTGTTGACAACTGCAATTTAAGCAGGTACTCCCAGAGTCAATTCTTTATCCACTCAGCTTCCCTCAGCAGAAGGCACAGAAGGTGTGGACTGCAAACCCAGATGACTTTCTCTTAATGAAATTAATTATATAACTTCTATAATAGGAAGGAACTTTTTCTTTTCTGAAAAACTATATATATATATATATATATATATATATACACATGCAGACATACTCATACACATGCATACATATATACATATACACATATGCATACAAATATATACATATACACATATATACATACTCATACATGCACACATATACATATATACATATACACATACACACATATGCATACATATTATGCACAAATGACTAAAGGCTGTTCATTATCCAATTCAGCATTCGCACGGTCCTGACCTTCTAAGATCTGGAGAGACGGGTGTTCTGTGCTGGGTGACAGTGACCTGAAACCTTCTTCCTGACAGTGCCCCATGAGTCTGTCTCAGAAACAAATGCAGAAGTAGATTCGGTGAAGATATAGAAGCTCTGTAGAGTTCGACAAACCTTTATAATTTTAGTTTAGCAAGTGCCAAGGATTAGCAGGGAACTCAATAGTAGCATTAAATGTTTTGTGTTTTCTAAGGCTATAATTCTAATTTTTATAAATATATACTTGGATTTCTATTTGTTAGAAAACGGATTGTTTGCAGAATTTTGCCTGGTTGTTGGGACTTAAGGTAGATGCAGCATGGAGAGATGCAGTAAATGCATTCTTAGAGAAAAACCCATCAAAGACACCACAACTCCTCATTCTGTTTTTTGTTTTTTTTTTTTGCAGAAGTGCTTTTAAAATGTGTTATAAATTAACTTGAATTAGATTGTGAAATTGCACACACTACTTGATTAGATGAAGAAAGAAGTTGGGAAACTTAAGGGAAGGGCACATTTTTCAATGATTAACCTTAAGAATTATCATTATGAAACCTTGTAACATTCGAAAGGTAGAACAGTGTCTGGGGCTATTTGTTGGTGTATATTAATAACCTATAAGACAAAAAATTTAGAATAGCAATTAAATATCAACTATAGCTATAAGCACTTTGTGGTGTTTAGCACAATATTCAGTTTCATAAAGTAGAATTACCAGTCCTTAAGTCCCTAGTTACACAATAATAACTACATGAAGATGTTTCTATTTCACTGTAATGACACCAGCGTGTATTTATCTGCATCTGTCTGTGGAATGTACGTACATGTAATATGTGTTGAAATTTCATTGCAATATGTATCAGACTGGCCTAGTATGTGGCCTGAGACAACTTCAGAGTAGGATGGCCAGCACGTACCCCTGACTGAAAGTTCTTAATAAAATCAAAAGTGACACAAAATGATTTGTAGTGACAGTTTGTTTGAAAGGGGCAATTTTATTTAATTGTTGAGATTTTAATCATTGTAGAGTCTTGAAGTGTCTGGAAACAAAATGATGTATAAGAAAAAGAAGTTGAATAGGAACAGCAGAAATTTGGGATTTCCATATAAGAACATAGTATAGGTTGGAAAGTCCAGGTAGTTATGAGCCAAATCCATAATGAATATTTCCCAATAAAGAGTGACTTGAACCCATGGGGCAACCATGCTCCTTTCTGGGAGAGAATTCTTTCGAACCCATTTTAGGAATCCCATGTTACTCTGATAGCAAAAACACGCAAGGACACGTACAAACTAAATCTGCCTAACAACAGTATATACCTCACAGCACAGAAGAAAAAAATCTCGGTGAGGCACCAAAGGGCCCAGAGGTTAAGTTACCTGACTTTGCAACCACACATTTGAAAAGCCATAGAGGTAGTTTTAAGGTTGCTAGCGTAAGCCTCAATGCAAGTGCTGGCAAAGAATCACAGCCTTATACAACTACCTGGCATGCGTCAAATGCAGTTAGTCATCCGGTAAGACCTCTTATACAACAAGCTTTCCCATATATCAGACAAGCACGGAGTCAGGCGAACACTGTAGATGATGACCCGGCCATGACCTCACGCAATGGGGGATCCAGGAAGCCCAGTCTGATCCCAGCTCCACCTCCAATGGACGCTCTCAACACCTATTTCCTGTACCCAGCCCACCGCCCTTCACACGCAGTCTCAACTCTCAAAGGTTCTGATGAAGATCTGGGGGAGAGGGGAGGTTGGGGGGTGCTGGCTGGGAAGGGTGGAGGAGGGGGGCTTCTAGTCATTATGAACTGTATGAGAGAAGAATAAATTTTAAAAAAGAATTAAACTTTTAATCCTTTATTTCTAGTCTAGTGCCTTAGTGTGGGAATGAGAATCAGGAATAGGCTCCCCCAAGGAAGTCACTGAGAGCTCTGGGAAGCACTCGTCCAAATACAAAAGAAATGTTCAAGAGGATTAGTGTGACAGGGGACTAAATCCCCCAGACAAAATGACAAGAGGTCTGGGTGCTGGGGTGCTGGTTCTGACACTATCTGGAAGCCCATTTTATTCCTGTTATCTAGAGGGTGCTCAGCCTGGCGGAATCCCCATCGTCCCTTTCAAAAAGCATGTGCATACATATGCATATTCATGCTCGCCATGGCACGCGTGTGTAAAGGTCAGAGGGCACTCGCTGCTGTCAGTTCTCCCTTTCCATCTTGTTTGAGACAGCGTTCACTACCGGCTGTGTGGCCTGTAACTGGGATTATAGCCGTGACTACCACACCCGGGTTTACACACCCAGGTTTATGTGCATTCTAGTGGTCTGAATTTAGGTTCCCATGCTTGCATGCCAAACCCACTGAGCCACCTCCATAGCCCTGTCGTCCCTTTGGGGGTGGGAGCATCAACCCATCCCTAAAGCTAATTTCCCCACAATCAAGGCCCTGTCTTGTTTGAAGAACACTGTGTCTCATCTCTTTCGATAATGTCACCTGTATGGTAGAAACAACAACATAAATGATCAAGGGTAATTCAGTGGGACCCTCCAGTCTCTCCGTGGTCTCCTCACTCAAACGGAAAACCTGGGCACCATGAGGCTCTTCTCCGGTTGCCCATTTACACATCTCATGGTTCCCCACGGAATGTGCAGCATTCGGTCCCCTCTTCTTCTCCCTCCTCCTCTCCCTGCACCTTTCACCCAGATTCTTGCAATCTAGACCACACCCCTGCCTCCTGTAGAGCAGATTTGGATGAGGTAATCCAAGCGCTCCTCTTTTTTGCTGTTCTTACAAATAACAAAGGAGATTTTTTTTTTAAAGAATAAAGGAAGAGGCAAACCCAAACCCTTGCCAGCATCTTTCCCGTGGAGACTCAGCGTATGCCCTGCCATGGATAGGACATGATACATGCAAGGCGGTGCCCTGGTCAAGGTGCTCCAGCCCTGCTTCAGCACCATTGATGTCTGTGCATGTAAGGGTGGAAGAACAGGAGGCCATCTGAAAGGGTAGCAGCACCTTCACCACAGGGGAGAATGCCACTGCAGATAGTGCGTGATGCTGCCACAGGTGTGTGGTGCC
>PVIU01021880.1:0-30594 GCA_004026605.1 Ondatra zibethicus
CAGGGGAGGCTCAAGAAGCAGGCAGAGCCGGGTGGAACCAGGGCCTCGGCTCTTCCTTCAAAGGCCAACCATTAGTTACTACTACCACCAGGCCCTGCATCCTACAGGCTCCATGACATCCCACAGTAGCACCGCCAGCAGGGGTATACAAATATATATATTTGTTGTGAAGGTGTTATGATTTGTATATCCGTAGATTATTCTTTTTGTTACTGTACCATTGTTTGTTTACCTTCTTCCCTATTGATGGACATTCAAGTTGCTTCTAATTTTCACCAATATGAATAAAATTGCAAGGAATTTGTATGTGGCGTATGTATGTATGTATGTATGCATATAGGTATGATGATTATTCTTGGTGTCAACCTGACTGGATCCGGAATTAAAACTCAAGTGGCTGGGTATACCACAGCTCTAGAGAACCCTGCCTAACACAGTATAGATTTTGTAAATGTGGTGTATGTATACATATGTATATGTGTCTGGGGCCATATGGACAGTTATATACTCACACTCATGAAGGTCATAAGAGAACTTTGTGACCTTCTATAGTACTCTCTGTTTTTTTCCTTTGAAACAGAAACTCTTACTGAATGAGAAGCTAGGCTGGTGGCCAGGAAGCCCTAGCAATCCTCCTCTCTCTATCCATCCCAGCACTAGGGTTACAAGCACACATGACCATGCCTGACTTTTTATATGGATGGTGAGGATTTGAACTCAAATCCTCATGTTCGCACAGCAAGTGATTTTGCCCACTGAGTCATCCCTCTATCCCTTAGTGTGAGCATTGTGAACTATTTTTAGTGAGAAGAGCCATCAAACACAGTTCAGTGTCCTAGATTGTTGCTACATAGAAGTTATAGCACATACAAGATGAAGCATGTAGAATCTATAGAATTATAGAACATGTAGCATATAGCATCTATATCATATGGAATCTTTAGCATATGGATCCTGTAGCACACAGCATCTATAGCATACAGAATCTATAGCACATAGATCATGTGGCATATAGGATCTGTAGCATATAGAATCTATAGAATATGGATCCTGCAGCACAAAGCACCTGTAGCATATAGATTCTATAGCATACGGATCCTGTAGCATATAGGATCTGTAGCATATAGAATCTATAGCATATGGATCCTGTAGCACGCAGCATCTGTAGCATATAGAATCTATAGCATATGGATCCTGTAGCACACAGCATCTGTAGCATATAGAATCTATAGCATATGGATCCTGTAGCATATAGGATCTGTAGCAGGTAGACTGTATATCATATGGACCCTGTAGCACATAGCACCTCTAGCATGTAGAATCTACAGAATATAGATCCTGTAGCATATGGACCCTGTAGCACATAGCATCTGTAGCATATAGAATCTATAGCACATGGATCCTGTAGCACATAGCATCTGTAGCATATAGAATCTATAGCACATGGATCCTGCAGCACACACCACCTGTAGCATATAGAATCTATAGCACATGGATCCTGCAGCACACAGCATCTGTAGCATATAGAATCTATAGCATATGGATCCTGTAGCATATAGGATCTGTAGCAGGTAGACTGTATATCATATGGACCCTGTAGCACATAGCACCTCTAGCATGTAGAATCTACAGAATATAGATCCTATAGCATATGGACCCTGTAGCACACAGCATCTGTAGCATATAGAATCTATAGCACATGGATCATGCAGCACAAAGCACCTGTAGCATATAGAATCTATAGCACATGGATCCTGCAGCACACAGCATCTGTTGCATATAGAAACTATAGCACATGGATCCTGTAGCACACAGCATCTGTAGCATATAGAATCTATAGCATATGGATCCTGTAGCATATAGGATCTGTAGCAGGTAGACTGTATATCATATGGACCCTGTAGCACATAGCACCTCTAGCATGTAGAATCTACAGAATATAGATCCTGTAGCATATGGATCCTGCAGCACACAGCATCTGTAGCATTAGAATCTATAGCATATGGATCCTGCAGCACACAGCATCTGTAGCATATGGACCCTGTAGCATATCGAATCTGTAGCAGCTCTGTCAGAGATCAGGAAAAGAAGGACGCATAGTGAGCACTGTGGCACCCTCTGGGGATGCCCGGGATGTCCATTCACTCCACACACACCCCCCTTTTCCTGTCTCCACCCCCAACACACACTTCCTTACTCCTTAAACTCAGTGTTTCTTTTGATTTCACTTTGCTCACTGAGAAGAAAACCATTTAAAGATATATCTAGTTTTGTTTTATGTGTTTGAGTATATTGCCTGCTTGGGTGGTACCTGCAGAGATCAGAACAGGGTCTTCAGCTCCCCTAGAGCTGGAGTAACAGACAGTCGTGTGCGTGCAGGGAACTCGGTGTATTGACTAA
Organism: Ondatra zibethicus; assembly: GCA_004026605.1. Taxonomy (NCBI): domain Eukaryota; kingdom Metazoa; phylum Chordata; class Mammalia; order Rodentia; family Cricetidae; genus Ondatra; species Ondatra zibethicus. Next base: position 2,401 of record PVIU01021880.1, read on the forward strand.
AATAAGTATTTTCTGGTTTTTATTAACTCCCCAAAACATCTTAGTCTAAATGTAAAAGTGGTCAATGTGAATGAAATAAATTTTGAGGCAGTCAAAGAGGGACACTAAGTCATCTGATATTTGGTTTCACTGAGAAGAAGGAATGAATGATATTTTAATATCCCTTATTTTCAGACTTCTTATACAGATCAAATTATTCTTCATATGCAGTTTTATACCATCCTTTCATCGTGCAAGGAGCTTGCCTCTCAGTTCCTGATCTCTTTGTTTCAGCTACTGACTCCCGGGTCACATTCTAGGCTAAACTATTTGTCATTCAAAGAGTGTTCCGTGGACCTGCTGTAGCAATATCCCCTGAGAACTCTTCAGAAATGCAGAGGCTCAGATCCTACCATGCCCCTACCACAGGATGTTTGCATCACCCTTGCCCTGACTGCAAGAACATCCTTCAGTTACTTGCATGAACCATCCCCTTCTTGCATCTTTATTTCTGCTCAAAAGGTCCCTGCAAAGAAAAGCTTTTCCTAACCAACCAAAGGAAAGTTGGATTCCTATCATGTTCTAACCCTGTATTAGTCAGGGTTCTCTAGAGCAACAGAGCTTGGAGAGTGAATATATATAGAGAGAATGGAGATTTATTAGAATGACTTGCAGGCTGTAGTTCAGCTAATCCAATAGTGGTTTTCTATTAACAAAAGGTCCAAGAACCTAGTAGTTTTTCAACCAATGAAGCTGGATGTCTTGGCTTGTCTTCAGTAGGTGCTGGAATCTCACAGAAACAGGCTCTAATGCCAGTGAAGAAATGGACTTGCCAGAGAGGTGAGAGCAAGTGGGACAAGAGCAAGAGCTTCTTCTTCCATATCCTCATACAGGGCTTCTGACTGGAGGCAAGGCCCAGACTAAAGGTATCCTCCCACCTCAAAGATCCAGATTAGAAGTGGATCCTTCCACTTCAAATTAAGCAAAAATCTCTCACAGGTGTACCCCTCAATTTTGGGGTTATAGTTAATTCTAGATGTAGTCAATAGTCAAGTTGACAATCAAGAATAACCATCACAATCCCCTACCACTCCACTTTTTTTTTTAGCAATACGATATTATTTTATACAATCATTTTCTAAACTTTCAGAAATATTTATGGAACACCTGCTGTGGATTAGGCAGTGTTCTTAATTCTGAGGACACAGTGGAGAACAGAACAAAGTCTGTCAATCTCTTACTGTAGTAGAGCATACAAATATAAGCTGCTAGTCAGTATTTCATTAAAAACAAAAACAGAGACAGAAACAAAAGGCCTAGCTGTTTCTCCAAGAAGAGGCCGAAATCACATCAAGTGCAGAACGCTTCGCGCCAAACCCCAGAACTTGACCACCCCACCTTCTCGCTGGGAGAGGTGCCATCAGCGGGACTTCACACTAGGCTGGCCTAGTGAAGCCCAGGTGGTTTTAATCATAACAAATTGCCCAGGACAGTCTTCCTGCATTGGAAAATGTCTCTGACATCATGCGTGCACCCATTTTCCTAGCTGGTGTTTGTTTTGCTCTCACGCGCTGAGCTGGGTTTCGAAGCTTCCCCACTGTGGGACTACACTGGTTTGTATCGCTGTCAGCAACAATAACAGTCCCAAAGTCAGGCTAGAGAAGGACCGCTCTGGGGCAATGTGTTGCTGTCCTGTTACTATCTCTTTCTGTACCTTTGCTGTGGTCTGTTTAGTCCACTCCAAAGTCCATGAAGAAATTCATGCCCATGTGAGGAGGGCTTTGGGAAGTGAGACCATGAAGAAATGGCAATATTCATGGGTATAATGGATGCTTCTGGGAAAGGACATTTGGATACTTCTTGGTCTCTTTTATTTCTGTGCCTTCTACCGTGAGATGATGTGGCGAGAATGATGCTAGCTTCTTCATCTTGGCCCTTCCAAGCTCAAGAACACTGCACAACCAACACACATGCATTATAACTACCCACTCTCAAGTCATAGTAACACAACTATCACCCCACACTACTTCGCAGCTAGATTCCATTCTTTGGAGAACCTGGTTTGCACTCAGTTGTGTGTTCTCTCTGAAACTGGCAATTTATATGTAACCAGGAAGTTCCTGGAGATGGCAAGAGAAGGGAACATGAGCATTTACTATATGCCAGTCTTTCTCCTCAGCAGCCATGTCATTACATGAGGAAGCACCACTTCGGAAAGATGCAATGTGTCCTTCCTTTTATAGATGAGAAACTGAGGCTTGGGACATTATCTAACTGCCCAGTCTCATGATGGATGGCCTGAAACCAAAATCGCCTTTCAAACTTCCTCAGCTTTAAAGGCTCAGAGAAGCATGGCCTCCATAGAAAATTGGAAGGTTTTAAAAAAAACCAAACATGAGTGCAGGCCGAACGGGGTGGCAGAAATGACTGGGAGAAGAGAAGGTATGTTTCACAAGACCCTTCAGCCACGGCTTACCAAACTCATGACTACAAGGCATCTCAACTCAGATCTGCACCGACCCCTTGAGTTTACAGAAGCCGACTATCAAGGCCAAAGGAGGTGAATAATACTCATTTGTATCTAAATGACTGAGAGCCTACTACCTAGGAAAAGAAAGCCTATGTGATTATATTTACAAGAGCCAAGCTACACAACAGACTTACTTGAGACGGGAAAAAAGATGAGCAATTTTTCACAGTTTTTAAACCCTTAGCATCCACATCAGTGGTCCACAGAAGTCCTGCCATCCTAATTTTATAATTATGTAGGAATATTACCATTCCTATGTAATTTCTAAATTTAGTACTATCTTCATGTCCTCACCCATCCCAAATCGGTGAATAAATATAAGTTTCATCATAAGAAGGGAGATGTAATCAAATAGTGAGTTTATCAGGCACATATATTTTGTATATATTTTTTTAAATTTCTCAAAACTACTAGGTATAGGGTCTCACAGCAAAAGCACGTTTACAAAGGAAGACAGCTTGGGATATGCGCTCTCTTGTTTGTGGCTCAAGGAACATGGGGCTCCATTTTTTTATGCAACACAGAAAGAACAAGCAGGTCCTTGCTCTATCCTTTGAAGAGCAGGGATGGAACTGGATGAGATGTAGTCAACTTATGAATATTTGAATGCAATAAAATAGCATTTCTGAGTGCTTACTCTGTTGAGTACTACCGCGTGTTAAATAAGAGAGAATGTATACTCTCAAGATTAAACAGTTCTTGCAAAAATAAATATGCATGTCAGTGGTAATTAACACCTTCTGTCTGCAAGCACAGCAGGATAATATGTTGAGACATTAAATGATGTTTTCCCTGCTTGGTGATTCTTGTTACCTGTGACTTTTCTCTGGTGTAGCCTGTTTTGGCACACTGCCTTATAGGGTGGATTATACTACAGAACAAAGGAGATAATTTTAATGGGTTTTGATTTTCAAAATCTGAAATCTTGGCAAAAAAAACAATACGTTTGGGAAGAAAATAAAATCCAAACTAGCCAAAGTCAATTTTCCTACCCCTCTCCTAAGATAAATTGGAAGGGAAAAAACTGGAAGAGAGAACAGAAATAGAAGAGTTAGAGATTCGTATGGGTCGCTGAGCAGACTGCTCCGTCCCCACCCCCACCCCCAACCTGGTCCGCCTGAGTTCCTGGCCCAGAAGAGAGACAGTAGACACAGCAGGGGAAATGTCAAAATATGAAAGGACTCTATGGCCAGCATGGGCCCCTGCCCTACACCTTCAGGGTGGGTAATACCTCCACAGACAAAGGTTCTTAGGCTCTTTGCCTGTGAGTTCTCATGCCAGTGGAGAATATCTACCTGATAAAATTATCTAGATAGAGAAGGGGCCAAATGGCCTGAAAGTTCCCCACATGACCATGGAAATAAAGGACCAAAACCAAGTATTTCCTTGGGGCCCAAGAGAAATGGCTGAGTGAGACCCAGATCGGGAAGCTCTTGTGTGTGTGTTGGAGTAGGGGGACTGGGAGGACCCAGGGTGACTTACGTGGTGAGGACAAATGAGGAGCTTGTTCCATTCAGCTGATGTCAATGTGGCTGATGAGAAACCCCAAGGAGTGATGTCTGAACCCAAGTCTCTCTCCATCCATGCCAATGGGTCCGCAAATCTCCCCGGGTTTCTACAAATACTCCAGGCTCACACGCGGAGGATTATTCTTCCTAGAAGAGAAGCCACCAGGGTCCTCATAAACCCAGTCCATCACTCACTAGTAGCCAGCTTCCTTCAGAAACAGTCTCTCAGGGATCAGCTAGGTCTCCTGCAATGCAGGCATGGGGTAGGAAGCAAAAACTCAGGGTAACAGTATGTAACAGCTCATGGGAATATAGGCTCCTAATACATAAAGGATAGAACCTGACAGCGGAGTCGGGAAAGGTTTATTGCAGGAATTCACTTAGAGCAGGCTGTTTTCCACTTGAGTGGATTTTAGTGCCTTTCTGCCTTGCAATGTCCTCTCGTTACTTCCCCACTGCAACCCAGCTCCGGTTTCCACAGCCTGTCAGTTATTAAAGACACCTCACTGCAATCTCTCCTTTCTAAGCCATACCTGTAAGTCTCTTCTCCCAGGCCAGGAATGTGGTAGAATTTCACCTCCCTCAAGCTGATCATGGCCAGCCATCTAACTGGCTTTGGCCAATGAAATGTCGGCTGGAGTGATGGCAGAATGAAACTGCAGTTTGTGACATGCCACCATTTTCTTCCTCCTGTCACTGGAACTGACGTGCTCCAGAAGGAGGTTCTATCAGTAGCAGATTCCCAGAGAAAGGATTTCTGGTCAATGTCAACATGAGTTTATGCACGCTGCGTGGGGACGTGAGATGCGAGCAAAGTGATTATTCATTAAACAAAGTCACTGGTTGCTACTCTATCATGCTCTAAGCCATCCTGAGAAAGTCCCTGCTGGGACACAGTCTCTTATACTGCTCCTCCGAGTTCTCAACACAAGCTACTGCCAACTATTGCTGGTCTCCAAACAGGAAGTGCAGCCACTGAGAATGAACACTCAGAGCCTCCTACCTTCAGCTGATTAAATGTTGAGACTAATCAGAAAATATGTAGACTTGCCCTCCAAAAATTCATATATAGCATTGTGTCTTAGCCATGAGGGTCCTACAACAATATTTGTCTAATAAAATTGAGTCATAACTTTGTTAGGAAATACAGTATGGTTGTGAGCAATAGCAAGCAGATAAAGGATATACTTGTTGAAATCAGTTCTATGCCCCTGAGTATACTTGTAGCTACAAATATTCTCCATTCTGCTGGTCCCCTGGTCCGATTTCTCTCCACCCAACGGGTACTGCTCACCAGCTCCTGCAGTAGCTTATGAAATAACCCTTGTGAGGCTTAATATTAGTTACATACTCTTTGTTAATATAAGAGATTAACAAACTCTTATATCTTAAATTAACCCATTTCTGTCATTTTATATTTTACCACGAGGCTTATGGGTTGTTACCTCTTGCTTCTTGGGCACCTACATGGCATCTTCCTAACTCCACCTTCTTTCCTCCTCTATTTCTGCTTGGGTCTCTTGCCTTGCTAAAGTCTTCCCTGCCATAGGCCAAAGTATCTTCTTTATTAACCGATGGTAATAAAACATATGCACAGCATACAGAGGGGAACCCCACATCATGCTCTGTGCCCACACAAACTCTAGCTCCAATGAGTGGAGACATTTTCTAAGCTCTTTGCCTACTCTTGAATTTTGTTTTAAGTTTGTCTGTGGAAGAGCATGGAAACGAATGTATTTATTCTCTGAAATAAAACTGTAAATATAGTGCCATAAACACAATTTTGAGAGTTATCTACACCCAGCTTGACATATTGATACATTTGCTCAGGAGAATGAGAGGAGGATGTGACTGGTGCTTAAATCATTCCCAACCTCCCTCCTGGACTATCTCTCCTCCCAAGGCTCTCTGACACACATCACGATGTTTCTGTGTACCACTGAGGAGAGAAGTAACGTGGTAATCTGAGATGAAAGGTGAGGCAGATATTGAGAGGAGAGATGTGGCTCTTACCCCCTTGACCCACCCATCACTTGCTTCCACAGGAAGTCATTACTTAACTACTTAGGTGCTAATTTTTCTCCACCGTCAGAGCACAGCATCATCATCATTATCATAATAATAATAATAATAATATCAGCTTTATTGTGAGAATCAGGATGAGAGCTGAGAAGTACTTAGTACAGCACAGTACACTTATAATTTAGAATGTATGTTATCCTTTCCTCGGTTTAGGTTTTTCTCCTTTCTAGAAGACAATAAACTTCTTGAGAAATGTATATTACTATTTTTTTTTGTTTTTTTAAACTCTTATTCTTCTCGTATACATTACATCCCCACCAAATTTTCCCCTCCCTCTGTTCCTCCCAATCCCTCCCCAATCTCCCAACTCCCCGAGATCAGCTCCTCCTCTGTTTCTCTTAGAGCGGGGGGGGGGGGGGGCTCCCAGGGATATCCACAGAACATGACATAACAAGTTACCATAAGACTGGGTGCAAACCCTCATATCATAGCTGGGCATGACAACCAGTAGGAGGAAAAGGGTCCCAAGTATAGGCAAAAGAGGAAGTGACACCCCCGACTTTCATTGTTGGGAGTCCCACAAGAACACTAAACTATACAACCATAATGTATATGCAGAAGACCTAGGTCAGACCCATACAGAGTCTGTGCTTGTTGCTTTAGTTTCTGTGAGTCACTATGAGGCCTGCTTAGTTGATTCTGTGGGCCATGTTCTTCTGGTGTCCTGGACCACACTGACTCTTACAATCCTTTTGCCCACTCTTCAGGGTTCCATTGGTTCTGCCTAGTGTTTGGCTGTGGGTCTCTGCATCTGCTCCCATCAGTTGCTGGATGATGCTCCTCTGATGACAATTAAGCTAGGCATTGACTGATGAGTATAGCAGAATAGCTTTAGGAATTATTTCACTGGCTTCCCCACCCCCCTCCATTCTATTTGGTTCTATTCTGGTTCTCTGGGCTGTCCTTCCTCTGGTTCCTTGTCATCCAGGCTATGTCAGGTGTATGTAGAGTTTCTCTGTGTCTTGGCAGTCACTCCCAAATAACCATCTAGACATTTATTATTAATTATAAATGCTCAGTTGATAGCTCAGGCTGGTTACTAGCCAACTCTTACATTTTAAACTAATACATATTACTTATCTACCCTCTGCCACATGGCTGTACCTTCTTTCAACACAGCACATTCATCTTGCTTCCCTCTCCATCTCTCAAAACTCCTGAGACTCTGCCCTTCTTTCTCCCAGCATCTTCTGTCTGACTGTCCCACCTATACCACTTGCCTAGCTACCAATCAGTCAGTTCTTTTATTAAACCAATCAGAAGGTGCCTTAGCAATGACACATTTCCACAGTGTACAAAAGGATTATTCTATAACATTTTCCCCTTTTTTCTAATTAAAAAAGGAGGTTTTAATTTTAATATAGCAAAACTATGTATAATCCCCTCTGTATGTTGTGAATACCATTGGTTAATAAATAAGCTGTTTTGGGCTTGTGATAGGGAAGAATAGAGCTAGGCGAGGAAAACTAAACTGAATGCTGGTAGAAAGAGGGCTGAGTCAGAAGAAGCCATGTAGTCCCGCCAGAGACAGATGCCAGAACTTTACCAAGTAAGCCATAGCCTCATGGTGATACACAGATTAATGAAGATGGGTTAAATTAATATGTAAGAGCCATCCAATAAGAAGCAAGAGCTAATAGACCAAGCAGTGATTTAATTAATATAGTTTCTGTGTGATTATTTTGGGTCTGAGCTGCCAGGCAGCCAGGAAACAAACAAGCAACCTCTTACTACAGTTATCAGGTAAGAATCAAGTATTTGGCTGTGGAAGGATGCTTAAAAATATCCCATACTAGTTCAGAATTGGGAAATAGATGGTTATTTATTTAGGGGTAGAGTCACAAATCAGAATCCTCTGCTTGAATGGAGAACAGAAATTGAATCAAGCAACCGGAAAGAGAGCGGACACATTCTCTACATCAGCTTATATAGTATAAGAGGCCATGACCCAGTGGGAGGGTAACCACTGGCTCTAAGACTTCCTACAGCATTTGGCAAAATTAGAGAAAATCCTTTACTATCTATTATTATCTTATGTTTGTGAACCTAAAGTTTTATACCTAATTTTTATCATAACTAAGGAAAACTATAAGTTTAATTATTTAGTCTTTAACTCCCTCAAAGACCCCAAAAGTGTGTAATGTTACCTAATAACAACAATATCTGACCTCCTGAATAGCAACCCAAGTTCTTCTGTAGCATTAGGGCATCCAACTTTGGCCTATAGGCCTAGTACATGTGACAGACATTTCTGAGAAGCAGAGAATTTTGACCTACTTTGTCTTTACAAAATCTGGCAGTCATTTATTTTGTGTGTGTCTTGCTGGTCCAGCAATTGAGGCAAAGGCAGTTTCTTTGCCCAAATGGCTAGTTTTACCATAAAGAAAACAAACTCCACACAGAGTTTCTTCGATGCACATTATCCTCTTTTGAAGTAAATTGGCGCTGTCTTTGAAATGTTTGAAAACCATCTATCTATCTAAATATATCTGTGTATGACCTTGAAAACATACCTAACATGACTGTGAGTTTGACTATTATAGATGATTAAGTATCAATCTGTATTTCATGATTATATAATACATTTTAAAGAAGCTGCATAAACATAGTACCCTAAACAAAAGTAGAAACATACACACAATATAACAAAATTAACTTTAAATTTGTATCAATAAACTTAAATCCATACCAATGTAAAATATTTTGAGATTAATAACTGTTTTTTGAATTAGATTCAATAATCTACCTTTTATCGCATATTTTCTATATCATATCCCCCTTTGAGAGATCTTTGAATTTAACTCTTTCGCTTGGCTTTTTTCTGACTATGACCAATAACAACTTGTAACCAACCCCCCCTTAAATGACAACAAACATCAATAACCCATCTTATGCGAATGTGGGCATTGTTTTTTCTGGAATTCTTCCTGTTGCCTGGGGGCACTGACACCTTTTGGGGAACCTTGAGAAAATCAAGATAATTGTTAAGTCTTGGCTTAAGAGTTTTATGAGGCTGGATCATCCCAGTAAGCAGCCTTGAAGCTGTTCTAGATCCTGGATCACCTGGGCCATTGGGCCATCTGGCCATCTGTTTTTATTGGTGTCTGGTTCCCTTGCTCTGAAAATACATAAACTTTTAAAGGTAACATACATATCTGTATTAATACAAGTATAAGCTGTGCATTGTACACAAGTCAGCCAAAGATGACTTTTTTGTTTTATGTTTGAGCAGGTAAAATATACATCACATATCTTGTAGTTCTTCTAGGTTTATCTCTTTATTTTTGTAGTCAGGATTTTTAGGGGATCTCCCCCCATCAAACCTGATTCATATCAACCTGGAATGAATCCACAGCCTCTCATCTTCTGTGGAAATAAAAGCATAATCTCTTCCCCAAAGTAACATATCTTTTGACTTCCATTTTGAAGAATTTTTTTAAATATATAGGTTGGTTTAACCCAGCAGTTTTCATAATCCAATGTGTATTAGCAACTGTTGTTCCTTCATTAGCCATCAGAAAATCTAAATATATTTCCCATCTTTATGTAGCTTATTATATATATTTTTTACTCTATTCCTTTTTAAGGACTTTATTATTTTTGAACTATTTTTTTAATCTGTGATGGTCTCTACTTTTTTTCTCCCAAGCCTATGTAACTGTTTTTAAACACACTGTAACTGTTTAGAGGTATTTTTTTTCCAATCTGGAGCTGTCTTTACTGAGAATCTGTATTCTTTTTGATCAAATGAGATGAATCTTAAACTGCTATGTCAGCATGGGCCTCAAGTTGGACCAGTCATGGGTTGGTCACTCCAAGTTCTGTGCCACCATTGCCCTAGCAGGTCTTGCAGGCAGGACAGATTATAGGTCCAAGGCTTTGTGGCTGGGTTTATGTCCCAACCTCAACGCTAGGAGCCTTGCTTGGTTAAAGAAGATGGCCAGTTCAGGCTCCACCCTATTAATAAGAGACTTCACTAAGGCCACTCTTGTAGATTATAAGGAGTTGCCACTGCAGCATCCACAAATGTGATCCTCGCCAGCATGGGCTATCACTTCTGTTTTTGATCTTAGCCATTCTGAAAGGGGTAAGATGGACTCTCAAAGTAGTTTTGATTTGCATTTCCCGAGGGTTAAGGGTAGTGAACATTTCTTTTTGTTTGTTTGTTTTTTGAGACAGGGTTTCTCTGTGTAATAGCCCTGGCTATCCTGAAACTCACTTTGTAGACCAGGCTGGCCTTGAACTCACAGAGATCTGCTTGTCTCTGCCTCCTGAAAGATGGGATTAAAGGTGTGTGCCATCACTATGCAACTTGTTGAACATTTCTTTAAGTACTTCTCAGCCATTTGAGATTCCTCTGTTGATAATTCTTTGTTTAGATCTCTACCCCATTTTTTTTATTTTGAATTATTTAGTTTGTTAATATCCAATTTCTTCAGTTCTTTATATTTGGGGTATTAGCTCTCTTCAGATGTAGAGTTGGTGAAAATCCTTTTCTATTCAATAGGCTGCCATTTTGTCCTCTTAATTGTGTCCTTTTCCGTACAGAGGTTTTCAGTTTCATAAGGTCCCATTTATTGATTGCTGTTCTTAAGTGCCTGTGCTATCAGTATTCTGCTTAAGAAGTTATCTTTTGTACCAATGAGTTCAAGGCTACTCCCCACTTTCTCTTCTCTCAGGTTCAGTGTATCTGGTTTATGTTGAGGTTTTTGATCCGCTTGGATGCGATTTTTGAGTAGGGTGGTAGATATGGATCCATTTGCATTCTTCATCCAGTTAGACCAGCACCATTTGTTGACGATGCTTTCGTTTTTCCATTGTGTATTTCTGGCTTCTTAATAAAAATAAAACAGGCTCCATAGGTGTGTGGATTTATATCTGGGTTGTCAATTTGATTTCATTGATCTACCTGTTTTTTTATGACAATACCATGCAGTTTTTATCACTATAGCTCTGTAGTAGAGCTTGAAATCAGGGATGGTGATAACTCCAGATGTTCTTTTACTATACAGAATTGTTTTAGATATCCTGGGTAGGTTTTTTGTTTTGTTTTCCCATATGAAGTTGAGTATTGTCTTTTCAAGGTCTGTAAAGAATTGCATTGGGATTTTGATGGGGATTGCATTGAATCTGTAGATTGCTTTTGGTAGGATGGCCATTTTTACTACGTTAATCCTAGCAGTCTATGAACATGGGAGATCTTTCCATCTTCTGGTATCTTCTTCTATTTCTTTCTTCAAAGACTTGAAGTTTTTGTCATACAAATCTTTCACTTGCTTGGTTAGAGCGAAGATATTTTATATTATTTGTGGCTATTATGAAGGGTACTGTTCCCCTGGTTTCTTTCTCAGTATATTTGTCATTTGTTTATAGGAGGGCTACTGATTTTTTTTTTTTTAGTTAATCTTGTATCCTGTCACTTCACTAAAGGTGTTTATCAGCTGTAAGAGTTTCCTGGTAGAATTTTTGGGTTTGCTTATGTATAGTATCATATCATCTGCAAAAGTCTATTGATTCTTTGACTTCTTTCTTTCCAATTTGTATTCCCTTGATCTCCTTTGGTTCTTATTGCTCCTACTAGAACTTTAAGTACTATATTGAATAGATATGGAGAGCATGGACAGCCTCAGCTTGTTCCTGATTTTAGTAGAATTGCTTTGATTTTTTCCCATCTAATTTGATACTGTCTATAGGCTTTCTGTAAATTGCTTTTATTATGTTTAGGTATGTCCTTGTATTCTTAATTTCTCCAAGAGTTTCATCATAAGGAAATGTTGGATTTTGTCAAAGGCTTTTTCAGCATCTAATGAGGTGATCGTGTAGGATTTTTCTTTTTTTTTCAGTTAATTTATATGGTGGATTACATTGACTGATTTTCTTATGTTGAACCATCCTTGCATCTCTGGGATGAAGTCTACTTGCTTATAGTAGATGATCTTGATGTGCTCTTGGATTGGTTTGTATTTTATTAAATATTTTTGCATCTATGTTCATGAGAGAAATTGGTCTGTAATTCTCTGTTTAATCTTTGTGTGGTTGGGGTATCAGTGTAACTGTGACATCATAAAATGAACTTGGCAATGTTCCTACTGTTTCAATTTCATGAAAAATTTGAGGAGTATAGGCAATAGCTCTTCTTTGAAAGTCTGGTAGAATTTTGTACTTCTGGCACTGGGCTTTTTTTGTCTGGAAGACTTTTAATGACTGCTTCTATTTCCTTAAGGTTTACAGGTCTACTTAAATTGTTTATCTGATCTTGATTTAACTTGGGTAAGCAGTATCTACTGAGAAAATTATTCATTTCTCTAAAGGCCAAGAGATCAGAACCTTACCCAGGGTTCCTCAGAGAAATGCCTCTCAAGAGTGGGGACTGAAAGATTCCTATAATAACTCCACACAATATCTGAGGGTTACTGCTTTATTTCTTCTTTAGTTCAAATTCTCTTTTCCTAATTCTATAATTTCTTAGTTCTATTTTTGACCCAATTCTACCATTCTTATTTTTTATACATTCTACATTCTTATTTCTCTACATTCTACATTCTTCCAATCATATTTCTTTACATTCTAATTCTCCTCATCGTCACAAAATCCTAAGCATATATACCTCCACTCATTAGCAACTTGTTAGTAATAAAAAAAACTACAAGAAAAATTCTTAGGGATATAGGCATTCTTTGAAGTTACGTAGCAAAACTTATCAGCTGATTTGTAGCTAACTGTAGCTGTAGCTGTGAGGAGGTATAGAGTATCTCTTACAAAGGAAGGAGACTAAACCAATGAGAGATCTGAGGAAAAGGTGAAGAATATGTGTACTATTTTATATTTTTTAAGTGTGATTAATAATATCTGGACACAATCAGTTAACAAGGTTTTTTATCACCTGAATCTCAGAATCTAAACAAAAATAGTTAGTCTACTGAATCTAAAATCTTGCATTAAAAAATTGGTAGTGTTAATTGCTATTTTGAATCAGAGAAGGGAGGTGCCGGTGAAGGAAGCTTAGGGCAACATAGGTGCTATTGATCTCTTGAAAAACTGTGATATAACAAGGACAGACATCTGCACTATCATTCTAGTTCACCAAGTCTACTGTAGGGCTTTGATCCAAACAAGGCCAAACATCTGCAGTTCCACTAATGAATAATATCCGTGAAAGTCCTGCTTGTTATCTGTTCACGTGGCCACTCGTCTGGCCAATTTGCCCTGTCAGTTGGACTATTGATAGAGAACAGTCTTCAAAGTTTCTGACTATGAGAAACTTCAAAGTTTCTGGACTATGAGCGCTTGTTCTATATACCAAAACACAGAAGTCATCTTCCTGACCATCCACAAATATATATACTCATAAGATTGAGATCCAACCATGAGATTACATGTACACACTACATGAAAATGCATGATGGTGGGGAGATATCATGGCTGTTATTGCACAAGTGAAATTACATGAATGCAACAGTTTACAGAGCCAGTGGCCCTGCTGGCCTTTCCGGACAGGGTTCCTCAATCCGAGAATAACTTCTCTGGTGGGCTCACATCTGAATTATCAATTGTTATAAGCTGTAATTGCATCATGGCCCACAATAGCTTGTAAAAAATGCTCCTGACATATTTCTTTGAGATTTTCCAATTTTGTGGAGTACAGATTTTAAAGTATGACCTAATGATTCTTTGAATTTCCTCAATGTCTGCTATGTCCCCTTTTCATTTCTGATTTTGTTCATTTGGATATTCTCTCCTTTTAGTTAAGTTTGGATAAAGGTTTGCCTATCTTGTTGATTTACCATTTTTCCTTGTATCTCTTCTAGTGTATGTTTTTGAGAAGAAACAGAATGCATACAATTAGTGTTAGAAAACTTAATCAGAAGCTGTTGTGCCCCACCCCCTTAGGTAAATGGCATAAACTACACAAATGACAGTTTATATGATGTATGACAAGTATTCTTCAATTGACATTGCCAGCATGCTTCCGGAGTCTGGGATGAGAACTGCCATTGGATCTGAGTTCCTTGAGGGCCTGTGCTGTGACTCATTCATCACTGTGTCCATGCATTATCTAAGCACATGTAGAAAGCAGTTGCTATGGACTGTATCATATCTCTTCATCCCAAATAGACGTGCTGAGGCTCCAGTGTGACTGAATTTAGAAATGAAGAGCTTTGGGGAGGATTAGTGTGATGTGAGGTTATGAGGATGGGGTCCCAATAACAAGGCTGTGTCCTTGTAAGAAAGAGAGACACCTTGATCTGTAACCTCCAGACTCTACACTACAAGAAAATATATTTCTACTTCTAAGCTACCGGATTAAGATATTAGCTAATCTCTGATAAATTAATAAATGAATATCTAATGGAATATTGTTTGCTTTCATTGACTTGAAGGGAAGTTTCTCAGAATCATCAAATGATATATAGCTGGGAATTATGATAACCCCACTGACATGGGCTTTCCATCTTTTTTCATTTGTGAGCACAAGCAGTCGTTATTCATAGGTCATCAAGATTACACTGCTGGAAGGGGCCAGTATCAAGAAACAGCACATTGTCCAGAGAGAAGGGGAAAGTATATGATTAGCACATTATTCCATGAGCGGTCAAGGTAAAATCCAGCTGGCAGACAACCTCTCCTGACAGGAGCTCTATATGCTTTGGCAAGAAGTACTGTGCAGCAGTCAGGAAGTGGCTTCCTGCTGGGGCAGCAATGGAAAAAGTGACCTCACAGAGGAAGTCAGCCCAGAAATGCTCTGAACAAAAGAGATGAAATACCATGTGTGAAGCGTTAAGTTGTTTGGTTCCAAGCTTATGAAACTGAAAAGATGTTTCTGCCAAAAACAAAACAAAACAAACAACAACAAAACATCACATCCCATGACTTCATAAATGCTTGCTTTACTGAAATCGGTGAATTCTGCAGTGCCTCTCCCCTCCATGCTCCCCACAGCAGGCCTATGGTGTGGGGAGTCTTCTAAAGAGGCCCCAGGCAGAACAAAAGAAATTAGTCAGTAGCAATTGGACCTGGGTGAGTTCATGCTGCCCTGGGCCTTCCCAGCAGAGGGCACACCAAGCAAGGACTTCAGGAGAGCAGCCAGAGAAATCCCACAAAGCCTTTTCCTCTCCTCCCAGCTGGAAAGAAAGGAAGAAAACAAGCTTAAATGGATTGGAGAGGCAATCCATGTCTTTTACTATAGGTATTTGGCCCATACAGACTGAGCTTGAGAGCTGAGGCCTCTTGCTAGGTGATTGATCCTGAAACTCAATGAATAAATCAGACTTCTGTAAGCAAAAATGAAATGCATAGCTGCATATGGATCTGGGGGAAAAACAGTCTAGAAAAAATATATCTCCCACTCACCCCTTCCCCCCAAAAGGCTTTTGCTTTTAAATAGAGATTTACATTTTGAGCAAGCCTGACTCAACATATTGAATGCGGGTAGAATATAATTTTAGAGGCCTGTCAGAAAGAGGGGGTGTGGGTGCGTAAGCCTTATTTGTATTTTTATTTATGCTACTTCCCACAGATTGAAATAAAAATTCAGGAGCACTTGTCAAGATAAACCTCAATCTAATTCGAGGCTTCAGTCTGGAGATGCACTTAGCCTAGAGCGCCCTCTGGTGTCCAAGTATATCATTTCAATTCACCTCCAGGCAAGCCACTGTCTAATACCCAAATCCACAGCACACTTTGTTTGCCAAATAGTTATGGAATCTGCAAAGTACCAGTTACTGTGGGAATTGGAACCGAGGTGTGTTTTTAAAAGCCATGGTTTCCTGCTCTGCTCTTAAGGACTCAGTCTAACTGGAGAATCGAATATAAACTCTATTACAAAGTTACTTAATCCAACAGACCACTTTACCTAGTCTTTTCACTGAGACAGCTGGGTTGCCTCTCTTCAAGCTCTGCTGGATCGCTGGGCACATGAGCAGCTACCTGGTTGGCTTTGGCAGAATAGCTTTAAGCCACAGGGAACATTTGGAAATTGAGTCAACTCCCCAAGTGGTACAGCGAAACTGAGGGCTGGCTTTGGACTTAAAAAGCTCTGTTGGTCTTGTTACCCAGCTCTGACTCACTAATCTGACACTTGTTAAGCTTCACATTTCCATCTGAAAATGTAGATTGTTTTCTCTTGCACCGTGATGAAAGAATTCTTTACATGCAATCCATTTCAACCCAGCAGGAACTAAGGTGAGAACTTACACCTGAAGGTTCTGGAAGAGCCACACTGGAGTCACAGAGACACCTTCTTCAAGACTGCTGGGGCAGCAAAGGGATCTCACACTGTGAACGTCTTTCATCAATGGAAGTGAAATCAGGAACGGGCAAGGGAGTGCAGATCACTACAGACCAAGAACACCCTGCTACACCACCATACTTCTGCCTTCTGTCGTCCTCTCTGTCCCTGCCACTGTTGCTTCCTGGTCAGCCACAAGATCAGGGGTAGACGGACAAGGCTTACATTACACAAGACAACAAGCCCCTCCTGCTGTACCTCTTGTTGGCTTTGAAAAAGAAACCAGTCATGCTGGGATAGCCCATGTGACAAGGAGCAGAACATGGCCTCCACTGTACTATCTTCAGAGGCTGAGAGTATGGCGTGGGCAGCTGCGGACATCCAGCTGAGGGAGGAGGCACATCTCAGTGACACTCAGCTAGGACTGCAGCCAACAAACCCAAGCCCGATTCACTGACCTATAAAAATGCTAAGCTAGGCAGTGGTGACACATGTCTTTAATCTGAGCATTTGGAAGGTGGAGGCAGGTGGATCTCTGTGAGTTAGAGGCCACCCTGGTCTACAGAGCAAGTTCCAGGACAGCCAGGACTACACACAGAACCCTGTCTCAAAAGTAAAATAAATATACTGTTACAAGATGCTCATTTTACCATGCAATGATGGAAGACTACTATAGGTCTCAAGCTTTTTTTTATTTTAAAACATTTTATTATAAAAGTAATACAAATAACAAATGAAACGTTGAGAGAAGACAAAGTTATCCATTCACTGCCCTGCCACCTTACTATGACCACAATTGGTAATTTGATTGTCTACTTTTATACCTTGGTGTGTCATCTGCATCCACGACTATGTTCTAATGCTCTTGTGTCAATTTTTTCATTGTAGCATTTTCTCATGTACTATTCATGGATACCTGTCACTGACTTGGGGTGTGGGATGGCATAGGCATTTACAGGTTCCCCCACTCTAAACATATCCTTGTATAAACCTGCATATAACTGCAATGTCTCTGGTAAAGTTCTAGGCTAACTACCCTATATTTGCAAGCAATATAGATTCTTCCAATTGAGGTTTTATGCCGAAAGAAAGCTTATAGGTCGAGGCAAGCTGAGTCATGCCTGACTGCCTCTGAGACAAAAGACGAAAACGGGCCGATGCCCTCAACTCCAATCTTTCACGAATGAAATCGGCATCAAGAAGGACAGATGTCATCTCCTGAGAGAAATATTCTGTAACACAAAGGAAGAAGATCAGAATGCAGCTAGCAGAGAGCACATGTAACAGCAATATCAGACAGATATTTAATATAACTATCCCAATCAGGCTGACAAATGTAGAGAAAGCATATGCCAGCTATGTATTACAATGTTACCAACAGGACGTCAAGTAACTTGGTGTTTTGTAGAAAGGTGTTCTGATTAAAACTGTCACTGGCCTTTGCATGTCACCTCAGTTACTTGCTTAGATGCATGATGAGTTCACAAATGCTATGGAGAAATAAGAAAATCTCCAGAGGATAGGAGGATCAAATTATTTTTTCAAAAATAGCTAGAAACACGCTGCTTTGCATAAGACAGGGACAGTTTTCTGAGGGATAAAAACAGCCTTTTTTCCCTTGAAGCAGAAGCCGAGTGGCCTGGTCCATGCACGCTATTTCTCCTCCACCAGTTTCCTGTCAGTTACTTCAAAACTGACCTGAGGGTCTGGCAGCATAAATCCATCTGTAAGCTTATAATAGACTATTGTGGAATCCGACTCCACGATGGCCAAAGTAAAAGACATCGGCAGTTCTGGATCACCTTGCAGTTTTCTAGATGCCTTCAAGATTTCCCTTATCCTGAAAATGAAGACAAAGTATGTTTGTGACTCACAGCCACCCAGTTAACGATAAGATCAAACAGTATAAATTCTTGAGGGGAAAGTAGGATATTGCAATTCATATTGCTGAGGTCCAAATATAAACATCTAAAGCTGTCTTCTCACACAGAACGCCCTAAGAAAGACCTGCCTACTCAGATTAACTGTATCTGGAACCCACAAAATACAACGGTAAGAATGGTTTGTGCATCTAATTGGCTAAGGACTATAGATGCTAATTTTTCAGTTTTCTAACTTGAAAGCTTAGTGGAACAAAGTGACACTCGGGTCTATTATTTTAAATAGCTTGTAGGGCTGCTGTGATGGAACACACCTGTACTTGTAGCCTGGGAGGCAGAGGGAGGAGGACACAGAAAATTAGAGACAAGCCTGGGTTACATAGAGTTTTAGGCCAGCTGAGGCTTACACAGTGAGTCCCTGTCTCAAAATCACTGAACTATAATGACCAGACTGTAATAAACATATCCCACTGTTTCCACATACCATCTACAGCTACTCATTGACTGTCACTCCCCGGTCACTCATTGGCCCAACTGTTCACCTTCTGCTGGGAGGTTCTGCCAGTTTTTATTAACTTGGGGCAGGCAAGGGGGATACATCAATAAAGATAGGCTGCAGGGGGCATCTTTCTGTATGTGGACATTTAAAATATTTCTGGTTAGTCTTTCTACATATAAGAATTATTAGACTTATAAGTAGCAACAGTCCTACTATTTTCGTTACATAGTTTGACAATGAAAATCTAAGAGAAAAATAGAAAAAAAAACATTTAAAATTTTAGTTTGCTTGTCTTAGAAGATAATCCACCAGCTCTAACTCCAGGCCTTCAAAATACTGCTACTTTTACTAACTACAAGCTAAAACTCCTTATTACCTACTCAAGAAGGGCTGTGATCAAAAATTTGGTAAAAATGTTAACATCCCCAAACACTTTCTAAAACAAGTAAATAAAAATAAAAAGATTAGCTAGTTTATCAGCAATAAAGCAAATCAATTTCCAGTGGTTAAGAGCAGTTTCCAGATACTGGAGGCTGGAAGGCTTATTAGCATACTGACTTCTACCACAGAATACACAAACGGTCCAGGATTCTAAGTGCATGTTTGGTCAACATATTTGAGATTATACAACTATAAAAGTCACTTGCCGATTTTTCCATTTAAGTGATTTAATAACCTGATGGGGAAACCTTGTTAGCCAATTATCTTTTAAGATCCAAGTTAAGGTGTAGCTTTCTGGGACCAGGAATAAAACGGGTGCATGGCCCAGGTGCTTTCTTTCTCTGTGATTCCCGCAGGGCACAGCTGAGCTTGGACTTCTTGTTCCTGTTTCATGAATTTTCCCCTTATAATAAATAAAAATATAATTGTTTTATCCTTTAGCTAGCCTGATTATTTCCCGAATCAAGCTAATTTCTACAATAACCCTGTCCTTTAAGTTTTTTTTCTTCAAGTTAACAGGAGAAGAACACACTACAGTCTTTTATATTAACATTCTCAAGATTTCTGCCATTCGTTTCTAAACATTATTCTTTGGTATCATTTCCTTGCTTAAAAACTAACTTACTCTCCCTTACACTTTTTGTTTAAATTGTCATACATATTGCTCTTTAAAATTATTCATTTTACCTTATGCGTGTGAGTTCTTTGCCTACCCTATATCTGTTCACCATATGTGTACAATGGCCACAGAGGCCAGAAGAGGGTGTTGGATCCTCTGGAACTACAGTTACTGCTGGCCAGCTGCCATGTGGGCGCTGGGAATCAACCTGGTCTTCTGCAAAAGCAACACTGCCCTTAGTCACTGCGCCATCTCTCTAGCCCTTCATACTGTTTCTTACTATGCTATAAGCTGGCAAATTAATGTTTACAGGAGTACAAAAGGAATTCAATTAAGATGATCTTTCCAACAAACAGTGCTGTAAATCAAAGACAGTGAACTCCTAAATCCACATTAGATCATTTAAAGCTGAAATGAAGTCATGTAAGGGTCATGTAGTCACAAAGCATAAGTACTGTTAATAGTAACTATGCCAGCTTTCCTACCTATGGAAAATATGTGGTATTCACACTTGTCTCCATGGTTATTGCTAAAGTAAATATTAACATTAATCTAAACTACACAGGTATGCTGGCTATTAGTAGGAACATAGGAACTATTCACTTTTTAAGGTAGCCTGAATCCAAGACCCTGACTTAGCTCTTAAAGGGATTCTTCTTCTGTTGAATTGCATGACCGTGAGTCAGGGTCCAGAGAGATTCACATGAATTCTTAGTGAGGACTTCGCTATTCTGCTCGATGGAAAGGGGCCAAGCAATGAAAACCAGCACATCAATGGATTTCAAGTCTTTAGTGTAACTACTTTCCTTCTTAAAGAGTGACAAACCTGAATCTAAATTAATAGCTACAGAAAAACATAACATTTACAAGTTCTCTACTTTGAGTTAATATTTCCTACCAAGATGAGAATAAATAGACTAAGTTAGCTAAATTTTTAGCCATAAACAGTTTTTATTTTTAATAATAACATATTTTAGCTAGGAGGTAGTGGTACACACCTTTAAGCCTAGCACTCAGGAGGCAGAGGCAGATGAATCTCTGTGAGTTCAAGGCCAGTCTAGTCTACAGAGTGAATTCCAGGACAGCCAGGGCTACATAGTGAGATCCTGTCACAATGAATAAAAATAAATAAATAAAATTTAACCGAAACTAGAAAAAAGAGGAAATGTCCTCATTATTATAAATGGCATGTATCAGAACTGTTTAGCTAATGCAGTTAATAAAAGGTAGTTTTCCCTTTAATATAGAACAATGCTAAGATTTCTGCTTTTGTTGAGAAAAACTAAGACCAACAGAAGTGGAACAGCAGTGTTTTCTAAGGAAGAAACTACAGTAAGATGACAGTCAGTCCTCCTTAAATGGATCCTTGGTTCAATATGGTCACTACAAATTCCCAACATGTTTATATAAGTCTTCTCGTATCAGTTTAAAGAGCTGTGATGCAGTTATTTCCCAATATGCAACATATATAAAGCCTAGGACACGCCTACAAAGCCCTGCAATGGACAAGCTGAACGTGAATTTCTCTCAGCATCCCTAACTGCAGAGTGTGATGAGAGCTGGACACAGACAAAAAAGAAAAAACCTTGTTAAGACAGCTTTATACAATTTCTTTTCTTGAAGATATGATCCACTGTTTAAACTGAAGGTTGGTGTGTGTGTTCACATGCATATGTTCATGTGAGTGTGTGCATGTTGTGTGTGTCTATATATGCTTCTCCTAAGTAAAGTGGTGAGCCATATGGGGATTTTATATTTCACACTACAAATGAGGGTAAAAATTTCCACTTCAGTTACCACTGAATCTCAATTGATATTTGTTTTCAGAATCCTAAACAGCAAAATATTTTCAGGCTTACCCCAAACACCTAAGGTTAGAGAATTAACTCAGAGCTGTAAAGGAGGTTTTGTTTTCAGAGCTGAGGGAACTTATTGCCAAATTAAATGGAAGTTCCCATTTCTGAGCTTGTTTATCCCTCTTGGTGGCATGTGTGGGAAAATTACCAGTGCATCTTCACAGTAGACGGACAAAATGGTACCTAGCTGCTACCTGACCACATGTGGGCAAGCTTACAAAGATCCTTGTTCAAAATCTTGTCTAGTCTATTCTGAACATGTGTTTACTGAGGGCATCATCTTCCTAGTCAAGACTTTGTTTCCTTTACAGTATCCTTTATAAACTCATAAATATATTTAAGCCAACTGACCATGCTACCTTAGTCTAGTAAAAAACAAAACAAAACAAAACTATGGATAACAACAGAGACTCTGAAGTTCTACTTTAAAATCACATGTGACTGTTGAGACACACAGAAGGGCAACTTACTTAATTTTCAGTAATGTGAAACCTCATTTGGAAACAGAGAACTCTCCATGTGAGCATGCTCTCTATACTAACAAGGATTTCTCCATGTGAGCATGCTCTCTACACTAACAAGGATTTTTCCATGTGAGCATGCTCTCTACACTAACAAGGATCTCTCCATGTGAGCATGCTCTCTACACTAACAAGGATCTCTCCATGTGAGCATGCTCTCTACACTAACGAGGATTTCTACATGTGAGCATGCTCTCTACACTAACAAGGATTTCATTTTTTCCACTCAATGAAATCTCAGGGAGAAAATCTCAACTAAGTCCAGTAGAATTTTGCACAGAAAGTTGCTGGCCCTGGCCTATTTTGATTGGTAGATTTTAATGACTGTTAGTATTTACTTAGAGGTTGGATATATGTCTATTTAAATTGCCTATCTGATTTTGATTTAACTTTGGTAAGTGGTATCTATCAAGAAAATTATCCATTTCTTCTAGATTTTCCAATTTTGTTGAGTATGGGTTTATAAAGTATGACCTAATCAATCATTCTTTGGATTTTCTAGGTATCTGTTGTTATATCCCCTTTTTGTTTCTTATTTTGTTCATTTGGATATTCTCTCTTTGCCTTTTTATTAGTTTAGATAATGGTTTTCCTATTTTTGTTTATTTATTAAAGAACCAACTCTTTCTTTCATTGCAAAAAAAGAATAGGGTATGTCAATAATAATCATAGCTGTTGGTTACCAGTAACAACATTTGATGCTGATGGCAGACTTCCCCTTTTCATAATTTTTCACATATGACTGCTATATGATGAAAAAGGGGGTTGATTTTAAATAAATTGATATAACTAATTTGACAACCAGACTAAATCAAGACAAAGTCAAAATTGTTTGGGTAATGTCCCTATACCACATTATTTAAACCATTTCCATAAATCTTAAATTTGATTTTTTTCTAATGATCCTAAAAACAGACCCTGAAATCTTTAGAAATTTGCAGTAAGAACAAGAAGCTGAGTAAAATAATATTTTCAACTAAAACATGTTGAAATAAAATGAACCATGAACTAAAGATCATATTAACTTCTATGCACAGGAGTGTCTCCTGCTGCTCTCACTGCGGCTAAGCAGGGATGTATGTGCTGTAGCTCTAGCTCCAGAAGGCACCGATTTCTCCATCAGTCTCATCTTGCTGTACAAAATGTTACCCCATAATGCAGATCTGGAGCAGCTCAGAAGTCACTTGGAAGCAGAAACAGCAAGAAAGCTGTGTTCTTCCATGGGCTCAGTCCTCAAGAAAAGCTCCAGGGAGAACAGGCCACAGCATTGGGAATCAGGCCAAAGCTTCCCAATTTATAAAAACAAAAAAACAAGGCAGCTGAACTCACAACAGAGCTGCTGAAGAATTGAGTGCCTGTGTGGCTATTCACCTCACTGGGAAGTCATTTTGGTGAGGGAGGGAGGGAGGGAGAGACAGACAGACAGAGGCGGGAGCTTACCATTTTCTTAGGGTAAGGGAAGAAAATGAGTCAATTCAAAGAAGTTGTCAGGGCTGGGTTTCATCAGCAAGCAGTGGCTCCCATGGAGGTGGCATGAGGACATGTGTCCTGATTACCGAGGGAGCCACAGGACAAGTCATTTTATCAGGCCTCAAATAAGAGTGGCTGCTAAATCAACTTAGAAAAAGCCACGCTTTCACAAAGGAGTGTTTTTAAGGTCAAAGTCATTATTCAAGAAGACAATGTAGCATTTAAGTATTAAATCTCAGCCAGATGAGGTGGTGCATGTCTACAAGCCCAGTACTCAGGAGACTAAGGCAGGAGGAACATCATGTGGCCAGCCTGGGACAAAGGGCAGGGAATAAGAGACAGGTCCCTGTGGGACAAACAAATCTCATTTGTTCTGAGAACTTGATCTTAGTGGTCTTAAGTGATACCGATTCCTTACAGATACATCTCTCAGCACATTAAATCACACTGGGTATCATCAGCCCTGGACTCTGAGCATCTAGTAGCAAAGGTCTGTGATACTGTGTTCCCTTGATCCCAGACATCCAATAGAAAGCAAAAAAAGCATGAGCAATCTGAAATCTTTCTCATCTTCTCCCCAAAACATCTTTCCATTTATCCTTTCGATAGCCTATAATTATATTCATACTTATTTATATTCACTGTATGTAATGGTTAAAGTATAATTATATACATTTTTAATATTATTAACACTTTAGCGTAAGAATAGTAAATAAAATTTTAATTTTCCCTATACAGCTCAGTGTTTTAAAATATCAGCTCTTCTCCCTTCAAATCCATTAATGCAACTGGCATACACATAAATAATTTATCCGTTTCTATTGTGTGGGAGACTGCTGTGATATCTCGCTGGGACAACACTAACAGCTGATAAAGTACTTGTATAAGTAATCATGTCTCTTAAAGAAAAATTATCACTGACGGTCCTCAAAGGCTAAGTAGAGAAAAGAACTCTAACAAAGAAAAAAAGAACTGTAACTCATGAGATTCAATGCAGGGAGAAAGAAAGAGCCTCTTCTGAGAGTACTGCCTAACAGGACATGCTGTGCCTACATAAGTTAGGCTGACTAGGATCCCTAAGTTTGGCTCCAAGAGTCTTCACTGTACAAAGGAGCCTCCCTGCCCTAGGATGAGCAGGCTTAGGCTTTGGCAGGCAGGTAGAGTGTTGACATCGCTTCCTAATCTGCAGAGTGACACCGAACTAGAAGTCATGCCAAGAAAGAGGACATCTGACATGATTTTCTCTCACCCAGAGGACAACACAGTTTGTGAAACTGGGAGGCTTCATCCTCACTTGCACTGCTCTCTAACACCGAGAAACTTTTATAGTTTAGCCAGCTATTGTTAAGGACAAATAAGGACAACTTTACAACATCATGTGAAAAACAGCACCCCATAACTCTGTGGATTTTATGATCATGTAAGAAATGAACTTTTCTCAGATCATTTTAACCACATATAACTACAGAAAGACTCAGGTGTGCCAGCTATGGTCCAAGTTTCAGCCCTTCTAGTATCTTACTGAAGGTACTGAAATTGAAATTGAGAAAAAAAATATAAGGTCTATAAGGAGGAAATAAATCACCAGTAATCAAAACATTGAAAACAAAACAAACAAACAAAAAAAAAAACACCTTTTCTTTCTTCTTTCTGAACCTTGCTGTAAGGTGCTTAGAATATTTCTCTTTTCCAGTCACCTGTATCCAATCCTTTCCCAAACACCTGAAACACTATAATCATGGCTTCAGTGTGACGAACCTCTGCTCGTGATTCTCAGCAAAAACCAAGAGCAAAGTAGCTTTCTATGGAAGAATGTGTACTCTAACAGCTGTGAGTATATACGATCATGCTAAAATGCTTAGTTTTACTTTCCACCCAAAGAGAAGCCTTTGTTTTCAACATCAGCATTGAAAATGATAGAACAGGCCTCTAACTTATGCAGGAAGCCCTTGTTGTGTCATCCTTTTTAAGTGTGTGTGTGTGTTTGTGTGTGTGTGTGCACGAGCATATGTGTGTCTCTGTGGTTTGCGTGTGTGTGGTGTGTGTGGTGTGGGGGGGGAGGTGCGCACTGCATAAGACATACACATGAAGGGACCAGAAGAGGATGCTGAATGCCTTCTTCAATTGTTCTTTGTGCCATACACAGTCCTTTAAAATCTAGTCCCTCACAAAACCTCATTGTTTTGGCTAGGCAGGCTGGCTGGCCAGCAAGCTCTCAAGATCTGCCT
Organism: Ondatra zibethicus; assembly: GCA_004026605.1. Classification (NCBI taxonomy): domain Eukaryota; kingdom Metazoa; phylum Chordata; class Mammalia; order Rodentia; family Cricetidae; genus Ondatra; species Ondatra zibethicus. Next base: position 28,242 of record PVIU01021880.1, read on the forward strand.
GTTCTGCCCCTCAATATTGGAGTGGCAGGCACATAGCTGGCTTTTTACACAGGTGCTAGGGTTTGAACTCAGATTCTTAGTCTTATAGAGAAAGCACTCTTACCCACAGAGCTACATTCCCAGTTTCATCTTCAAACCCATCAGCTCTGTGACCTCTGTGCAAATCTATGGCCATTACTTCATAGCATTACTTTGTCTGGAGGAAAGCATTTACCCCATAGGCATTTACCAAAGTGTTATATTGATGCCTTAGAGTCCTCAGATTGATTTAAACAAAAAACAAGCTGAAGTTCCATGCATATGGACACACCATGTTAATGTGTGTCTAAAAATGTGACAAGCTATTTTACCTATACTCATATAGTCCCATTCAAGTACTCATACAACTTGTAGGGTAAAAGGAATAACTGGAGCAGGAGACCAACCAATCACTGAGCACCCTGACTCTGAACCCAGAGTCAGTGAAAGAAACACACCCTGGATCTGAGGCTTGGGCCAAGGAAAGAAACATAAAGTCAGACCCATCTCTGCCCCTGACCAACTAAACTAACCAATCCCTGAGCAGAGAAAAACTAACCAATTCCTCTTCTCCCTGGGAAAACTCCCGGCTCCTAAGAAGCCCTATATAAGCCTCTCTGCCTGTTCAGTTAGAGGGCGCCATTTATCCCTCCACAGCAGAGGCAGCCACTCTCCTGGACTCCTCCTTCCAATAAATCTCAAAAGAGTCTTGGGTGATGACCTTCATTAGTCGGTGCAGAATAGAAGAACCTGGCTGGGATGTCCCTTAGAGGACTGAGCTGAAAAACCTTGCTGAAACGCTCCCCTAGGGGACTTGAGCAAGGCAGAGTAGAACAGAAGAATCTTGCTAGGATGCTCCTTAAGGGTCTGAACTGTCCTATTGCGGCTCTACCCCTCCAGAGCTGTCCTATTGTGGCTCTATCCCTCCAGAGCTGTCCTATTGCGGCTCTACCCCTCCAGAGCTGTCCTATTGCGGCTGTAAGTATAACCCGGGTTCCCGATAAGTCAGGATATCTCTGCAACACTACAACTGCAGCACATTCCCCTACACAACTTTTAATGGAATCTGCCTGTCCAGTGCCAGAAACTATGAAAACAGAGCCACCAGGTCCAGAGCCTGGGAAAATAAGCAGGAAATGCATGCAAAACAGTCTAGAAATGCTGAGAAATGTAGCCAGATACACAGTGATATTAAGAACTGATCAGAATTATTAATCAGCAAATATACACTCTACAACATTTGCCACTCAACTCTCAAAAGGCAAGACAGCTACTAAATGGCTTAACTGATACAGCAGGATTGTTGTTTGTCTGCACTGAGGAAGTAAGAGGTCTATAACTACATTGTAGTCAACATAACTAGAGTTAATGAGTAACAGCTGCCAAGTTTTACAAATTCTAAAATGTGTACCATATACAAGGAGTTATCATTGCAAATTCATATGAAACTGCATGACAACAGACTGCTTACTCCTTTGGCTCTATGGTTTAATATGCTTCCCATTTCCCTATTAATAAAAATATTATTTACAGTTTTGTTAGGAATACAGAGCATTAAGAATGACAGTCTCATGAAGTTGACCAGCACAGCTTCAGACAGTGCCTCAAAACCCACATGCTCCACCTTTAAGGCCAGCCCTCGGGAGGCAGAGGCAGGCAGATCTCTGTGAGTTCGAGGCCAACCTAATCTACAACAGTTGGTTTCAGGACAGGCTCCAAAACTTAGTATTCTTGATAATATATCAGTCTCATTTGCTCCGTTCGCACATAGTTCTTGAGTAGGAGTCAAAGGGGAAAGCGGCACTGACAGGTCATTTACTGTGAAAGTAAGCACAGGTTCTTCTGTGAGAAGGAGAGCTATTCCACGCACTGGGAAGGGCTCTGAGAAGGCTTAAAAGCTCTTGGCCATGGTTATGTGATATGAGTATTTTATGATAATTCAAAGTTGTAATTATGAGCTTATGTAATGATTACATATTATTATGTAATAATTCTGTATCTGACTTTTACAATAAAAGATCTTTTAAAATTCAATTAAAAAATTGCATTTTAAACAAGGGGCAGCGGAAAAAGCTTAGGCACTAAAGTGCTCGCAGCACAAGCATAAGGGCCTAAGTCTGATCCTCAGAATCCCCATTAAAAACAAAACAAGCCAAGCAGTGGTGGCACACGCCTTACACACCTTTAACCCCAGCACTGGAGGGGCAGGGGCATGTGAGGTGGATCTCTGCGTTCAAGGCCAGCCTGAGCTATAGTCAGAGTTCCAGAATAGCCAGGGCTACCCAGAGAAATCATATCTCAAAAAAAAAAAAAAACCCAAAACAACAACAACAGA
>PVIU01021881.1:0-24873 GCA_004026605.1 Ondatra zibethicus
TTTACCTTTCTTCCCCTTCTCCCGGTCCCCTCCCACTACCTCCCCACCCCTCCTCCCTCCCCCTTCTTCTTTGAAAGAGGGCATGGTGCCCTGCCCTGTTGGAAGTCCAAGGCCCACCCCCATCCCTCCCGGCCTAGGAAGGAGTGCATTCAAAAAGACTCGGTTCTCAAAAAGATAATACATGCAGAAGAGATAGGTCTTGGTGTCATTGTTGATGGGTTCTCCATCTGCCAACTTTCGCCGCCACATTCAGAGAGTCTGGTTTGATCATATGCTCATTCAGTCCCAGTCCAGCTGGATTGGTGTGCTCCCATTAGTTCAGGTACACTGTCTCAGTAGGTGGGCCAGCCCCTCATTCAGTTTTTAAAACCCATTGAGTGTAATTTGTGCTACTTGTATGTTCACTCTTGTTTGTGGACCATCCACAGACACTCTAAAGAAAACTTTCCCTCTCCAGCAACCAACAATTGCAATAGCTCCTCAGCTAGGGGTAGGACTCTATGTACTCTCCACCAGTGCTGGGATTTTCTATGACTTGAGCTTGTGTAGGTGTTGTACAAGCTGTTACAATTCCTATGATTTCATATATACAGATGTCCTTCAAAGGCCATTTCCTTACATTCTCCACAACTGGCTCTTTCACTCTTACCATTTTTTCTTCTGATGTGATAGCTGAGCATTTGGAGGGACTTTCACTATGGTTGTTTGGGGTGACATTTTCTTTGTGATTTAGCAAATAAAGCTTGCCCGAAGATCAGAGTGCAGAGCTAAGCCGCTAGGTTAGCCATAGAAGCGAGGCAGTGGTGGCACACACCTTTAATCCCAGCATTTGGGAGACAGAAGCAGAGTTCAAGGCCTCCTCGTGCTAAACAAGATTGATCCAGTCTGAAAGAGAAGCAGAGTCAGGCAATGATGCCTCACGCCTTTAATCCCAGCACTAAGAAGGTAGAGACAGGAAGGAATATGGCTGGGTGGAGAGAGGAACATAAGGCGGGAGGAGACAGGACCCCAGCAATTCAGTCTGAGGATTTATGAAGACAGGATCTTGTCCCCTTTGGTCGAGGATTCAGTAGAGGTAAAAAGTCACTTTAGTGGCTCACTTCTTACTTGTCTGATCGTTCAGCATTTACCCTCTGGATTTTTATTATTAAGATCAATTAGAATTCATGCTACAGTTTTCTATTTAGAACTGAGGACTTTGCAGTCACTTACTTTCTACACCCCATCTACTGTCGGTCTCAGTGGGCTTCAACATCTACTGCATCTGATGCTGAGAGAGGGACTGACTAATGGATGCTTAGCTTTGATGAGTGTGGTATTTAGGTGGTAGCAAGAGTGAAGACAGGGTATCATGCACATAGGAGATATCTTAATATTATTATCCATATTTCCATAAGTATAAATTTATTCTGAAATAGAATTGAATATCAGAACATTTGGCCTTTTTTCTTGAAGGAAAGGAAGAAAGGAAGGAATGAAATTAAAAAGGAAAGAAGGAAGGGGGAAAGGAAGAAAAACTGTTAGATCGTTGTTACATATTTTCTGTATACAGCTATAGATATTTCTTTTTAATCATTATGTTTCTTTATTGGCCTATAGTTGAATAATTTAATTATTTATAGCACATTTATAATCCATTTGCAAAATAACAACAGACTTACATATATTATAATTCTCTCAAGCATGCAGATGTCAAAAAATGTGTATTTCTTCTCATTTTCCTCTATGAATTTGTGTGTTGTATGGATATGTGTTTATATGTGTGGGCATGTGTACACACCCATACATGCTCATGTAGAGGTCATAGGACACCAGTGACTTCTATTGCTGTCTTCTATTTCCTTAAGTTAGAATCTGTCACTGAATCTGGAGCTTGGGACTGTATAAGGGTTTGTCTAGGCTGGCTGGCCATATAGCCCTGGTGGTCCTCCTGTCTCTCCTCTCCGTGCATCAGAATTACAGATGCACTGCCACTCTCATCTTTTCTAAACTTGGTGATGAACTAAGATCTACATGTCTGTGCACTAATCCTTCTTATAGACTGTGATATCTCAAGCCCCTCTGAAATTTCAATATTTTACTGAAAATGATCACAAACTAAGGAAATTTGTGATTGGTTATGGAGACACATGCCTCTAATATGTCCCATTAGAATAATGGGGGTGGTGCACATGGAAATAATCTGGAGTAGAGAATTAGTTTACAGGACGCCCAGAAACAAATTAAGACTTTGTCTTAAAATAAAACTATTGTGAAAACATATATATTTCTATAATCTGTCTACCAAAAGAATTCAGACACACAATTTGTGAATTGAAATATTACAGCATTATATCTACTGAGCTCAAGATTTTTGCAGCTCAATAGTATCTGAAAATCACTCCTACTTTCCAGGCCATAAACATGGTTGCATTTTAGAAGATGAGGCTGAGATCACTTCATTGTACAGAGAACACCCATTGTTTTTATGTGCAGCTTGCTGTTTTAGATTTACCTTGCTGAATGGCATCCCTATTTCTTCACAATATATGTGAAAGGAACAATCAACACAGGTACAATTTTTATTATATATTATGATTTTAATTGGAAATGTCTCCTGCAGATAATATCCTGATTAGGTTGTCGTGGCCTCAATTTTGTGAGGTTCTCGAAATTTGGGGAGGTGGGGTACAGCTGGAGGTAATAAATAGCTCATAGCAGAATGGTCATTTGGGAGTGTATTATTCCTAGTCACTTTTTGTCACACTTTTTGCCTTCAGGAAGGCTCTGATAGTGACCCATTTTGCTAGTGTAATGTCAAGACAAGGATGGAAATTTTGTATCAGAGAACTAAAATACAAACTATACCCAAAACATACCACAAACCAAAATACCAAAAATACCCAAACATACCACAGTGTTTCATGATAGGATGTTAGGCTCCTTTTAATCATTAGTACTTTGATATTTATTATTCTGTAACTATATTTCATTGCACCTATATGTTTATGATATAACTATATCTATCCCTCTATATCTATATTTATTTATACAGATATAATAAACAACCATAGACAAATAAAGCTTAATTTGTATAACCTGGTGGTTTAGGAAAGGGATATAAGAGGAAGAGCTCATTTGTGTATAGAAAATCAAGAAGGGTAATTCTTCAAATGTTCAAATAGGGGAATAAACTATTTTCTGTCATTACAATTTTTGGTGATATATAGTGAAGCAAAGATGACACAACATGTCGCCATAACCTCTTGAAGCAAGTTAAACCAAGGTCAAACACTGCTCTATACCTGTTAATAGAGATAATTGATGTTTTAGTTGCAGGGCAAGTAGAGTAATGCTGAGTAAAGAGGAAAAAGGAGGCCAACGCTGTGTTGTGGACACAGTGCAACACAGGGTAAGCATGGTGCGACTTGGAGATGCCTCAACTTTCCTCCTTGATGTTATGCTATGAAGGCTTTGAAGCCTAAAGAAGTTAGCAAGGACATCATCTGTCATTTGAATGTAGCTTTAATATAATACAGAAATATACAGCATCCTATATGACCAAGACACCTTATATGCATTATGAAATTTAAAATGAAAGGATCCTTAATAACTGAAGAATTAATGATGATTGAATCCTAGTAGCTCTTCATGGGAGAGATGGAAAAGTCATCCAGGTGCTGCTGTCTCCAGGAGGAGAAGACACATGGGGTGAACACCAGAAAATGACAAAGAGATGGTGGGACTCCTTTGCAGAAGGGAACATTACAGGAAAACTAAACTTTTACTATTGATATTTTCAAGTCCTCAAATATAAACTTAATGTCTTGAGTGTTAGAAAAGGAAAAGCTTTATGAGAGGTCTTTGCCCTCCTTTCTTTGTTTTCCAGAACGACCAGTCAGTTTAGTGGAAGATTGCTGTTTCCCTTTGGTGAGAAACTTGTTGCAGATTTAAAGTTTCAGTATGAATGAATATTCTACATGAACACATTTGTGAAATACTGCATAAAAGACAAGAGCATAAACAACACAAAAAAGGCAGATATGGTGGTACACACATTTAACCCAGAACTCTGAATACAGATGCTGGAGATCACTGTGAGTTCCAGGCCAACCATGTCTACAACCTGTGTTACAGGCCAGTCAGACACAGAGACCATGTCTCAAAAGAATTGTTCCAAGAAGGCAATTTCTGAAGATAAAATTCTAAAATCGGATTTTCTAATAATTCTTTCATACTTGGAAACAGGGAAGAGTCATGCAGAAGAGCTAGCAAAACGAACTCCAAACCTGGTTGGAGGAACAGTGCAGTGTGAGATTGTAGGAAATGCAAGTGGTCACACTGAGCATTGTAAGTCTCACAGTGTAAGTTCCTTGTGGGGAGCTGAAGGTTCCTCATGTTTCTACTGCCCTACTATAGATCTGTATATTATTAATAATCGGGGAATTAGGGATTATTTTCAGATATAATAATTTTTACAAAAACAATTTATTTTAGATATCAAGTTCAGAAATAGTTGCCATTCAACCTAATTTTAAAAGACTAAGAAAACAATAGAGTGAGACTATAAAATCATATAAACAAAAATACTTCCTAAGGAAGATGCATAAATCTCACCTGAAAATAATCATGCTCCAGATACATAAAGAAGGCTTTGTAGGGATTTAAACTGTCTAGAGGGATCCCAGTTAAATCTTAGTGGATGAACACAGTAGTGTTCCAGAATTCCTTCCTCAATGTATCTGGGCTCTTGAAATCGATAACTTCTTACACCACTTTTTCCAAAATCAAATAATCACCTTCTAGTAATAATAGAATAATAGTCATGCAATGCCACTTCTGAATTGTGCTTTTATCAAAACTCTAGCTATGATACAGTTTTGTTAATGCAAAATATTCTTTACACATGCACCTTCTGTTTATGAAACAGATTATGTTGAATAAATCTGACATGTTTATTCCTCAGGCTGTAGATCAGGGAGTTCAGCATGTACACAACACTGAATACAATGCAGATGATTCTTTACCTTTCTTTTGGAGAAAATTAATGAAGGCTAAAAATATGTGAAGCCAGGGAAATGAAGAAGACACAACAGCAGTGGGGTGAAATGCTCAGCTGCTGAAGGCTTTGTATCTGTCCTCAGTGGGTGCTGAAAATGATAATTTAAGAAGCAAGGATGGTTTGGATCACAACATAGAAATTAGAATTAATGCAGCACAGAAATGCTAATTTATTGACCAAAGTACTGGAACAAGCAAGCTGCAGCAATGGAAGAAGATCACAGAAGTTATGGTTTTTATTTTAGCCTTGCATAAAAGCACTGTAATCATTCAAGGAATATGAATTGTAGCTTCGGTGAAGCACATAGCATCTTCCCTACTTACCATTTGGAAAAAAGACATCATAAGACTGGTAGTATCAAGGGTTTGCAGGTATCACCATAGTGTTCACATGCCATTGTATCTAACGTGTAATATTGTAACAACAATTAGGAAGGAAGAGAGCAGACTCATGGGTTCAAGGAAGGAGCTGACATCCATTTCTGCCAATAAGCTCATCAGTATTTTAAGATAATGGAAGTTTTCCAGTGTTTAAAAAATAAAACTATTTAAGTTAATACATGGCTCAGCAATTCTAGTGCTACAAAATGACCCCAAACTGAAAATGTGCACATCAAGAAAACTCATGCATGAGTGGCTACTGCAGCTGGGCTTCTATTCAAAAGTTGGAACCATAGCAGTGTCCATCCAGTGATGCATAGACAGAGAAAGTACCTCATCCATGGGATAGAGCAATGTCCTGCAGTAAAGAGCCCTGCGGCTCTGAGTTATACCATGTCTACAAATGGCCTGAAGCATGTCAGGAGAAAGGAATCAGAGAAGGTCATACATTGAGTGGCACCATGTGTAGGAAATGTCAGGAAGGTTCATACAGATGTAAGGTAGCTTAGTGTCTGTTTGTTGTGACAGGAAGGGAGGCGCTCACTTAGCTTCTTGTGGTTATGAGACTTTAGTTGACATGTGGACAATAATCTATAGTAGAACATGGTGACATCTGCACAACTCATGAAAATACAAAACTCCTACATGTACACTGGAATGTGAATATTAAAATATATCATTTACTTTAGTAAATGTGTTATAAACATAACAAACATGGACCATGGACCAAGGCATCCACTGGACAAGCATGGTGATCTGAGTTTAATTCATGTAGCAGACTTAAAAGATGAAGGAGGAAGTCACTCTATAATGTTGTCCTGTGACATCTGCACACACACACATACACACATCCCATCACATATGTGTGCACATTCATAAGCATACACACACATAAAGCACATAATAATAAATTAAATTTTTGAAATTTACAAATGCAGTAAAAGAATACTGGCATCACATGAATCACATGAAACAGTCCTTTACCACCTGTCATTTTCCCATCGTCTTGAAGTCTTTCCCATCTACTGTATGTTCGGCAGCTACCTCTTCATTCATGCCAAATGCACCTATCACTGTTTTCTCAACACTCTGGCATTTTTCTGTCCCATGAACAACAGAAACTGCTACATTAACTCCTAGGAAAATGGTACCATAGTTTTTAAATCTGCAATATATAAAAATGAAAACCATAGGCAATGTTCAACCTTAACTGTTGAGTACCAGACTGAATACAGACACGTGACTTAAAATACTTCTTTTATGTTTATTATGAGAGAAGAAAGTACAAATTGCAATATATAAACAATTTTAATAACTTAACCCATTAGATAGTTGAAGAAGTTGTAAAAAAAAAAAACACTTAAAACATACTGCCTTACACTTCTGTGCTGTCCTAATTACAGTTGACCATGTCCTGCAAAGGACAACCATCTCAGAATCTGGGCCACTATAGAAGTAGAAAGAATATCTAGATGTTGAAATTATTGATTTACAATGTGGTGTCCTTTGGTGACCCTAGATTTTTTTAATAAAACCTCTATTATTATGTTTAATATAATTTTTAGCTTTACTTCTATTGTAGAAGCTGAGATTGTATGTAGTTAATATTTGGGATTTGTTTCCCAAAGTCTATGTTAGAAACTTACTCTCTAATATAATAGTGTGCAGGTTGGGGGTCTCCTAGGAAGAACAGATTATAAGGGTACTGATTTAATGCCGCCACATAGATGAATTCCTAAAACAAGGATGAGGCCAGACATTTCTGCACTCTCCGGTGTTTACTTCGCTTCCTCCACAGCCTGGTGCAGGAAGAAGGTACATACTAGGTGTGGTCCTGACACTGGACATCCCTCCACCTCAACTGATCTAAACAGGTTCCTGATCATTCTACGTTACCTAGAATATGATACAGCTGAATAAAATACATAAAGACACACATTCTCCTGTGGTTTTGAGCATATTCAAAGGTCAGCTGGCTGGATTTTCTGTCTTTATTGCCTCTTACAAGATTCAGGAAACTGACTCCACAACAGAAGCTCCGTTCTCTCTTGCAGTCTTTTACCTGTGGTGTTCTGACCAAACTTAGGTAACCAAGTTCTTTCAAACCACATTCTTTAAGGCAGATGCTTCCTGTTTTCTGCCAATTGCCTATGTGTTTGCATGATTTTGGCATAATAGGAAATTTCAAAAATTGTCTCTTGTATATTAATAACTGATACCTCTTAGAGATGGAGTCTCTTCAGCAAAATGCCAAATAATTTCATGGAATGAACTTTTATTTGTTGATCTATTAATATGGTTATTGAAATAAAAATGCTATGAAGTGGGTGGTAAATATTTATTATCTACAATATGATCAATTCATATATAATCAAATCATCATATCATGATAACAATCAAAATAATTAATTTATTCATATTCCAAAAGTTTTTCATGTCACTGTATGTTTTCTGTTTCCTTGCCTTAATTTCTGTATTCTGAATGTTTAATATGAGAACTGTCACTTTAAGTTTTGACTAAAAATTAACTCATTTTAACTACAAAAATTGTATTATACAGAGCATCTTTATGAGTTAATCATTCAACACTATGACATAGTTCTACCCAGTGGGAAACTGCTTCCTGTCTCTATCCCTGTCTTTATATTATAAACATTATTCTCTTCTCTACTTTTATGAGTTTGCCTGTTTTAGTTGCTCTGTGCAAGTAAGGCACATTCAGTGTTTCTACTTTCATTGATTTACATTTTGCCTGGCAGAGCGACCTTCATGTTCACGCAGCTTGTTTCAAACAAAATTTTCTTTGAAGAAAAAAGCAAAAAATTACTAATGACTAGAAACAATGACAGGATCTCTGTAGCTTACGTAGATTTTTGTTTCATTATGATCTTACTAAGTTAATATAATGAAATATTGGGATAGTTCTGTATTATCTTATAGGACCTTTACTAAATATCTACAGTCACTGTATACACATTACATAGTTTCTTTGTGCCTAAAACACAGACAATATCTCTTATCTCTAGGAACCCATGGAACATCTAAAATTAGTTCTAGAATTATAAATATTGGTGCAAGACACTCTATTTCACTTTGTCTTGATAAAATTTCATCAATAGATTGACATATAGAAAATTATTGTAAAAATGTATAGAAAATAAAAACAAATACTTGCATGATAATAACGCTTTAAGACATTATTTAGAAGTGAATGTTAATTGGCACTAAAAATATGTTTTAGTGTTAAGCAGAAATGCATTGTAGGTATTCATAACAGACTGATACATCAAGTAGATTCCCTGCTCTTCAAAATGGTAAAATCTAGAAGGAGACAGAGGGTAGACCATAGAATAAATGGCGTGACTGGCAGGTCCACAGGAGCTCAGTTACTATGGAGCTATCTGAGGACTGTCAAGGAAGATGTCTAAGAGTCTGCTAGGATAATTACAAACAAGGCTTCACAATACTCAAATTTAGAATCTTTTCATCTAAAAATATGTTGATTTACAAAAGTCACTAAAGCATACAAATGAGTTTAAATGATTTATTAAAACAAACAGTATATCTGAAATGAGAAAGATAATAGGAAAACAAGAAAAATAACACCTGGTGAATTGTATTACTTTGAGGGTATATTCTACAACAGAGGTTTATAAACAAAAATTATCCATAAAAATGAATATTTACATGAAGGTCATTTACACACAATATCTACATGACTATTAATGTAAATTAAGTATGCATTCTTTCTATCCTACAAGAGAGGAGACAGATCTAGCTATTGAGATTCATTTTTATGTTAAGATCAAAATAAGAGCATCATTAAGCATGACTAGAAAAAGTACGGCTTGAAATGTGTAATTTCCTTTCTCCTGAGGTATCACTGTAGATTATTAGTGATGGTTTTCAGCTACTGTGAGTGTATTCTTACAATTTCTGGAGATTAGAGTTCATGATGGCCTGACACATACTTAGACGAAATGGAGCTAGGAGAAATGGGATTTGTATACTCATACTTTTCAACTTGAAAATGTATGTTCCACTTATGTTGTCTTCAATTATCAAAAATTTTTATTATATGTATTATTTTATACTGGTATGTGGTAAGTGACCCACATGTCATGTAACATGAACAAACAAGTATGGTAGGAACACAAAGAGACTTTTGTAGGATAACAGAAGAGACAAGCTGGATAGAAGTCAAGGGTTAGAGGAAACCAAGGGCCTTTATTCTGATTTTCAAAAAGAATGTTCTCTTGCTTCTGGTTTCGGTGTTATACATGATAGAAGGTGTCTTGTCACATATTTGAAGGAAAGCTGAAGACAGACTCACTAGTGTTCAGTGCCTACTACAAGATTTGACTGAATAATAGATGCAAGGCAACGGGTTTAAAAGTCAATGCTGGGAATAAAAATAAAAGCTCCAGTGCTGTGCTTCTGGACACAGATTAGTATAGTGAGCAGGGAACCGTGTGCTATTTAGAAATCGCCAAGCTTGTCTTTGTAATGCAACATGCTTAAAGGCTTTGGTGCTCCCAGGAATCATGAAGTATAGAAGTTTCTAAATCAATAAGAAAGTGTCTTATTCTATGGGAATCTATTCTAGGCATACCAGAAAAGCCACGCTGCTGCTGCTGACATCTCCTGGAGATGTGAAAGATGAAAGCAACCAGGGGATACTGAGACCTTTTGATGTGGGCAATGCCATTTGACACAGAAACAAAGTTTCTTGTTTGGATCTTAATTAGATAATGGTTGGAAAATAAAACTTATTGGTTAAAAGTCTCTTTCATGCAGGTCAGGAACTGAGAAGGGATAGTTAGTTTTGGGGGTATGAATACTATATGTTATCAGACAGAAAAGTTTCAAATTTTAATTTTTCTATATGAAAAATAGCACAACAATGCACTTTTTAGAGACTATCACTTTTGAAACGGATATTCTATAATGCAGTCTTAGGAAAGTACAGTAGTTATTTCAGTTAGAAAAAAGTACATTAAAATTTCAGAGAAACAAAGATGCTGGAAAGTCCTAAAACTGGACCAATAACTATGCCAAGAGTATTTGAACACTTACACAATTTTATTCAATGTTTTCAGTATTATTTCACTGATGGTAGGAGCAATATTATTTTTAATATGTTTATAGTCCAGAATACAGTTCTACATGTTTAGGAAGATTTAAAAGTGATAGTTTGGGTCATTTTGCTAAGTCATCTTATTTTAGAGATCACTCTTTCAGATACAGTTGGTAATACACTTAATTGAGAAGGGTTTGATATACAAAAACCGAACAATAAAACCCTTTCTACTATATGTATTTATTCCCTTAAGCGAGATACATAAATATCACCCCAAAAGAGCCATGTTCCACTCACATAAAGCATAATGAACTGTAAGAAGACTTTGGAATTGTTTTGAAAAATTCTTAGAGGTGTGGATGGTTAACTACATGTTGATAGGCTCCAGGGAATCCCAGAATGCTTCTTTCACTATCTAAAAACTTGGGTCCAATCCTTCCTGATATTTTTTTTCTCCCAAAGTCCAGGTGAAGAGAGGGAGAAGTGAGAATACAAGCAAAGAAGGCAAGACTGTGATGGGGATGCCCACTGAAACAGCTTACCTGATGTAATGGAAGCCTTTCAACTCCAGGCTGACAGAGAAGGAACCAGCATAGGACCAACTAGGCCCTCTGAATGTGGGTGACAGTTGTATGGCTGGGGAAGACTGCAGGGCCACTGGCAGTGAGACCAGGATTTATCCCTCCTGCTTGTTCTGGCTTTTTGGAACCCATTTCCTCTAGAGGGATACCTTGCTCAGTCTAGATATAGTGTGTGGGGTGGGAGGCATGGTACTTCCTCAAAGCAATGTCTTGGACGTTGTGGAGTCCTCATGGGAAGCCTTACCCTTTCTGAGGAGTAGATGGGGGATGGCATGGGGATGAGAGAGGGCAAGGTGAATGGGGCAGGAGGAAGGAGGAGCATAAAATGGATTTGACATTTTGACATGTAAAATGAGGAAATATATTTTTTAAAAAATAAATTTTTTAAAAAGAAAAAAAGAGAAGGAAAAAAATGAAAATAACCATGTACTAACAAAAATTTCAAGATTTGACATGCATTGTTGTCTCAAGGTATTTTTCTTATCAAAACCATTGTTATAAAGCCCTTTTTGCTAATGCAAAATATTATTTTACATCTGAAATATCTTCTTTTGAAGCAACCTATTTAAAGCAAGTTTGACATCCTTATTCCTCAGGCTGTAGATTAGCGGGTTCAGCATGGGCACAACTGTAGTATAAAACACAGAAGACACTTTCCCTTGCTCTTTGGAGCTGACTGATGATGGCTGAAAGTACACAAATGCTAAGGAACCAAAGAAGACAGCCACAGCAGAGAAGTGGGAGCTGCAGGTGCTGAAGGCTTTGACTCTGCTCTCAGGGGATTTCATGCAGATGATTCGGGCAATGATAAAACTGTAAGAGCTCAAGATGGTCAGGGTTGGAACACAGAAATTGAACGTACTGAGGCACAGAATTACTACCTCATTGACAAATGTACTGGAGCAGGAAAGTTTCAGCAATGGAAGAAGATCACAGAAGAAATGATTTACTACGTTAGCCTTGCAGAAAAGTACCCGCAGCATGCAAACAGTGTGAACTGTAGCTTCAATGACGCCTATCCCATACACCCCACCTATCATCCAGGAACAAACTTGATAGGACATGGTGACATTGTACATCAAGGGGTTACAGATGGCAACATAGCGGTCATATGCCATGATAGACAACATGTAACACTCAGATATAACAAAGGCTATGAAGAAGTAGAGCTGAATCATGCACTCAGGGTAGGAAATGACATTCCTCACCGTCACAAAGTTCACCAGCATTTTGGGCGTGATGATAGTGGAGTAACAGAGGTCAATAAAGGACAGACTGCTGAGGAAGAAGTACATGGGGATGTGCAGGTGGGAGCTGAGCAGGATCAGGATGATCATTCCCAGGTTCCCCAGCACTGTGAGCGGGTAGATTCCAAAGAAGAGGAGGAACAGGGGCAGCTGCAGCTCTGGTTGGTCTGTTAAGCCCTCCAGAATGAACTCAGCCACTCTGGAGTGATTGCCTTCAGACATTTCCTCCTGGAAGTTCTTTGTAGGAATTTAGAGAATGGTTGTTTATCACTCTGCACTTGAGTGTGACATTGAATTCAATTCTTTTTGCTCTGGTGTCTCATGTTTCTAACAGCTCTTCATGCAGGTTTTTATTTAAAGACTTTAACATGAAACATACAAATAGATATCTATTATATTCATATCTACATGTATTCCATGAATACACCAAAACAGATATAACAAATTCTATCCAGTTGTCTAACAATTTCTCATGTCTATTTTGTAAGCATTATTTATTCATTTATTTATTCTTATTTTATGTGAATTGGTGTTTTGTCATGGCTGTCAAGTCCTCTAGAACTGGAATTACAGACAGTTGTGAGCTGCCTTGTAGATGCTGGGAGTTGAATCTGGGCCCTCTGGAAGAACACTCAATGCTCTTAACCACAGAGCCATCTGTCAAGCCCATAAATACTGTTTTATATTAAACTACCAGCAGAATCCTGGAAAACTCTCAAACAATACCTCTGAAAAACTTTCACCATAAGTTAGTAAATGAAACGAATCTTAAAATATTTATTTAATATCGTAGCATAGATTCTAGGTACAATAAGTTAAACAAGACACTGAATATAGTGCACCTCTAATTATGAAGGAAGAAATGAGACTATCTCTACTGGTTAATAACATAATGCTCTGTATAGATTCCAGGTTAATATATGAAGAAATTTCAAAAAGTATTTAAATGATCAGCAAACAGCAGTATAGACGATGTAAAGGAAACAACCACTAAACTCATTAGTAAGTTAATAAATATTATAATTTACTAATATGTACATTAAATGAAAGAAATATAAAACATTTTACTAATAATTTCAAAGCTGTGTGGAAAGGAATTTAAAGAAATACAGAAAAAGTATTTATCTTTCATGAGTCAATTCATGAGTCAATGAAAATAACCTGTAACAGTGGATACACTTTCCAGATTTAAACTTGATGTCCCTATCAAATTCATGATTTTAATTTAATTTACTTGCAGAGGTATCATTATACCTCCATGAAAATTGTGTGACTAAAAAAATTATAACAAACTTAAAATAAGAGAATGAAGCCCTAAACCTCCCCTACTTGAATCTCACTATAATATTGTAATTGATTTATGTAGTACTTAGTATAGATAGATGTGGCAATTAATGGAATAAGTTTGACATTCCAGAAACAAGCTTATATCTATAAGCTGTGGATATAAGGGTTTATGACTAATCAAATGAAAATACTTTTTTTATCATATGGTACTAGGATAATTAGATAGACACTTGTTATTAATACTTAGATAGATACTTTTACATACTTTCAATCAGACTAATTCAAAATGGGCTATTGTAACTAAATACAGCAGGCAATGCTATATCAATATTGATGGAAAACACAACCACATTTTTACAAATTTAGAAATAGTAATGTTCCTTAGGTAAGAACCCAAATCAGGAGATATCATACAAAATTAGTAAATTGAACATTATATAAAGTCTGGAAAAAAAGACACACACTATGGGACTATATCAAATAATATATTCAAGGAACAGATTTGAACCAAATAAACTTATGCACTAACCCATTATACAATGTGGTTCTGTCCTTGCAGCATGAAGCACATTAAGACAATGTCCTAAAACAAATGACTCTGAGACTATTGTCACTCTGGCAGTGATGTGCCGGAAAGCAAAGGTTCCTATCACACAAGCTCCATTAGGCCTTCACTGCGTCATTGTAGACTTGATACTAGTCATGAATGTCTGGTTCATCCCAACTGACTAATTGCCCTGAAGTCTACCACGTTCTCATGAATTCTGCTGCTTCCTGATCCTCTAACACTACCTTTATGTTTTAATATCTTTGACCATGGGGAGGATCATAAACACTGTCCCCTGTATCAGTTGTTTTAGCCTCCCTTTATCTGATACATTTTAGCCATGAGTGAGTCACCAACTTTGCTTGTATCTTAGTGTTACTGAAGCAGAAATGACATACAGCAAACTTTAAGTATGTAATTTGTTCAGATTGTACACATTCAAACACTCATGACACTATAATAATCAAGGTAATGAATATTTGCAACATTTTCAAATGGTTCCTTGTGTGCTTTTATAGTTTATGGTGTTTAGAATGCTTAATTTGAGACCGACCCACTCAAGTTTTTATTATGCAAATGCCAAATTGTTAACCCCAGGCATTGCATTAATCAGAATGCATTTATAATTTACCTTTCCAACTTTAGTAAGATTTTTCCATTGATTAATTTTCCTGTCTCTCTGCTATCCATCCTATAGTCAATTTTTTGTATGCTTTCCTATGGATTTTATGGTAATCATTACCATATTTAAGTAGAATAATTTAATGGTTTTCCTTTTGCGCCTGGCTTAGTTCAGTTTGTATAGTATCTTCCACATTTGTCTATGTTGATTCCAATGTAAGAATTCTTTTGGAGAATAAAACAAAATTATCTTATTTAAAAGTATTATGTAATGCTGCACAACAACAATAAAATCACTAAACTACATCTGCACTTTAAATTTTTACTATATTTCAACAAATTAATCTAGGAAAAAGCTGTTTCCATAGTTCTGCATTAACTTGACAAAATCTGTGTAATCTCTGTAGTCTTCCTGGCTGCACTAACCACTTATGCTTTGTGTCTGTAAAACAGAGGAAAACACACCACATTTGTAGGGACCCAGGGAACTTCTAGAATTTGATCTAGAGTTGGAAGCTTGACTTGAACAAAAGCATTTTATCACGAAGGTAGATGATAGCCACATGGGAATTACTATAAAATTTTATAGAAAATAATCATGAATACTATGAGGATGATGCTGCCTCAAGAAGATATTGTCACATTCAAAAGTGACAAACAGAAATGATGTTTTCAGTACTGAGTACAGAGAAAGGCATAACACAGAGCCCTTGCTCCTCTTCAGACTACTACAGTCTAGAAGGGGAGAGGGAGGTAGTCAGTATGATTGCTTAATATTCAAGTGTTAAAATTGCACATGTTCAAAATATGTAATTCTATTGAGTCGGGAAAGAGTAGATAATGCCTTTAATCCCAACACTTGGGAGGCAGAGGCAGATGGATCTCTGAGTTCAAGGCCAGCCTGGTCTACAAGAGCTAGTTCCCGGACAGGCTCCAAAGCTACAGAGAAGCCCTGTTTCCAAAAACAACAACAACAAAAAAAGGGTTCTATAAAAACCATCAAAGCATATAAAGAATTTACATATTTGATTGATGAAAACAAGGTGTGTAAATGAGCGAAGAGCTAGGGATATAAAATATAGATTTTCTTGGTGCCTTGTGATAATTTGCAGGGGTGTTTTAGATAGAGCATTATATGTTAAACCTATCCAGGCAAATAGAATGTTTATCTTAAAGTTAGTTATACCTAGTATATACCCTACCAGTAGCACAAAGGGGGTTACATTTGTTATGTTCCCTCCAAAATTATAGTACAGCCATTTAGATACACTTTTTGTTAACATAAAAACCAATTCAACCATTAATCATAGCTGGAAAGTTTTAGGTTTAAATGTTTTGTTTTTGCTGCCCTCTGATATGTCTCATCAAAATATGAGTGGCCATTTTCAGATACTTCCTATAGTGTCTAGAGATTGGATTTCAGAAAATCTGTCTTTTTCCGATGTGAAACGGTGCTAGGAAACTCTAAATTCAGGTACTCACCTTTTTCCTACATGGAAACTTCTGTCCCAGTCTGCTTTAGAGCCAGTGACCTTCACATGAGATAGCTCTGTAGTAGGTGACGATAATTCAAAATAAGCCCCCCTACTCTCACTTTTGCAGGGGATCAGGACACAGCGTTCAAGTTCTAAACAATTCACACATTATGAATCAAGTGCAATGATTCATGTCCTATCTTCCCAAACCTCTGATTTGAATGAAGTTAAGGTAGTTTTGACATATAAGTAAATACAGATTTTGTGTATATAGATGAGACACACACACACACACAAATCCGTAAACACAAAGAAACTCTCTCAAGACTGTCTATCATTAGGATGAGCTGCATAGGTGATGAGTGGGGTAAAAGCAATTAAAATCTCCTATTCTATTCCCCATGTGCCACTCTTATTATCTCCCTGGTGTGCCATTCTCTCTGCTGTGAAATAGTAGCGATATTTTGGTTAATGCTAGAAACTAAGCCCTAGTGGACATGTCTGTATAAGGCACACATAACACTGACTTTCAAACTGAAGGCATGTCGATTTGTTTCTGCTTGGGGAAATATGACGTAATTTTTAGTAAACTTTGTTTCTTTCATGTCTATTTATGTTTTTAAGGTTACAGGAGCTCAGTGAAGGGGTCAGAGAACATGCTGACCTTAGTAAAACTGGAAATAATTGAGATTCAGGAATAAATACACAATGAGTTTTTGAAATTATTTTAGGCTACATGATAAATTACTAGTGGAGTTACTTTCCACAATGGTACAGGATGGAGGTTCTGAATGCTCTATAAGCAGAGACTATGAATGCACCAAGAAAACAATACGCAATGGAGAATGGTAACTAGTTTTTATGAATTGGAGAGTTAAGGATAAGCAATGTGGTTTGTGAAGTAAGCTATACAGTAGTAAATAAGCATAGAAAATGTTTGTGTGGATTGTGTTTAGCTTGTTATCCACACAGAAATAAATTATTGATACAGGATTAAAAATGTGTCTCTAGAAAAAAATTGTCTCAAGTAGGGACTAGACAGCCGCAGGTCACTGGTGTCCTCAATACCCTAGCCAGAGGGAAGGCATCCATGCCCTTCTTCCTTCACTGCAATTATGCTCAAGAAGGGGCCAGCCAACCAACTTTCTGAGGTCATGGCTTGTGGGAAGAAATCCACGTCCTCCTCTCCCATGCAGTTCGGCCCAGTGCCTTGCGGTAGGTGGGTCCCATTATGATGAGCAAATATGTGGTGAAAAAATGGGAGAGAAAGAGAAGCAGAGTGGTTCATGTGGTGTGGAAAGAGACATAAAGGAAGAAATGAAGGCAGTGAGGAGTAGGCTGATGTTGGAGGCCTGCTTGCCACCTGGGGTCATGGTAATGTCTGGCCTGGGATACTGCTAAGTGCCTTGTCTGGGTCCATGGTCCTACAGCAACCAAGAGAAGCAAAAAGGATTTATTTTTCTGGTTAGACTTTCAAAAAAAGGAAGAAGAAGAAGTAAGAAAGAAGGAAAGAAAGAAAGGAAGAAAGAACAAGAGAAAGAAAGAGAAAGAAAGAAAGAAAAAAAGAAAGAAAGAAAGAAAATGTGTAAATGTTTCTCTATAGAAGGTGAACATATATGCAAGCCTCCTACTTCCTTCTTCTCAGATAAGGAGAAGCCATGACACCAAGCCAACAATTAGAATGCCTTCTCCCTTCCTGAATAAAAGTAACTAGAACAGTTTGAAGAAATGGATAACATCAGGCTGTGAAAAACTACCCAACATGTTTAGATCATGTTTTTTGTGGCAGGAAACAAAAAAAGGTGAAACAAATGTTTGAGTATGTAAGAGGGGCATAGATTTGATAGAAAGGTGTTTCCAGGGATCAAGTTGCAGCAAGCATGGTTATAAAACAAATATGTTTATAGTAGGAAATAACAAAAAATAATAAGCATGAATCCAGTGGGTTTATATAAATGAGTAAGGGTTGCAGACAGATCAATAATACAGAAAGACTCATTTATCTAAATTTTTTCCTTCAAATAAATAGAGCAGTTAGAAAAAATAATTTATGCATCCCCTATTTAAGATTGTCTATTTCTTTCATTATTTTCTTTTAGCTTGTCTGCTTCCTCATTTGTTTGTGATAAGAAAAATCTTTATCTATATCACACTGTATGTTTAACCATAGGCACTATAATGTTGTCATACAAGTGACACCTAGACTACATTCATATCCTCAGTTATAACTATGTATTCATACAAGCACTTCATACTTCTCACTACCTCTTTGGGTTGGAGACACTGTTCTATTTTTCCCCATTAAGATTTACTATTTCGGAGATCTCATATGAGTAATACAATGACGTGTTTCTTCTTTAGAGGCAGACTTATTGGATTGAGCATAATGTTGTTCATGTCTTTAGGATCTAAACATATTGTTGAAAGTGGCAAGAAATGTTACCAAGAACCAAATTATTTCAAGATTAATTCTAGAACTAGATATAAATGCTAAAGACTTAAAGACATTGTGAGAAAGCACAAGAGTAAATGACCACAGTATTTGAGTTAATGATCCTTCTTAGATAGGATGCCAAAAACCAAATTTGCTGTTTGAAATAGTAAAGGGAATACATAAAAAATGTTTTAAAAATGTACATTAACCTCTTGAATAATACAGGCTATTGCCGTTCCTCTTAGTTGCATACCAATACTTGATAGTAAGACTTTATTTCTAAAGACATCACACACTTTGGCCCAATACCGTGGAGAAATAAAGTCAATACTGAACAGAAAGCCTTCTTCCTACAGGTTAGCTTTCATACTATTAGAATATACTGTGTTGATGGATTGTGGAGTGTTCCTATTGCTGTGCTAAATGACATAACCAATAGCTTACTTCACTTTACAGCTTTTAAGTCTACCATCTAGGGACGTGAGAGAAGGGAATCAGGGCAGGGATTTGGATGTGAACTAGAGAAGATGTCATGGAGGAACGCTATTTGCTGGCTTTTCCCATGTGGCTTCTCAGCAGCTTTTTTTTAAATATAGTTACTAGGACCATTGGGCCATGGGTAACATAACCTAGAGTGAGATGTGCCCTCCTAAATCTATCATCAGTCAAGAAAATGGATAACAGGTTTGCCCCAAAAGTCAATCTGATGAGGAAATTTTCTCAGTTGACTCTAGCTTATGTAAAGTAGACATAAAACTAGCCAGCACAGGTAGAATGACCATTAGTAGTCTTACATAGCTGTGAACTATAATAATAACTGCATGGAAAGATGTGTCCATAGGTTTCATAATTACATGGGTGCTATGGGAGTAATCAAGTACTTTATGATTAGATTTAAGCCCTGTTCTCTAGCAGAAAACACATTCCTGGTACTGCAATCTGTCCCAGTAGTAAGCCTCCTACTATATTTTTGCAAAAAAAAAAAAAAAAAAAAAGAAATCAAATAGCCATATAAATTCCTAACTCTGTACCTGTGGAATAGGTGCAGTCCTCAGTCCTCATTAGAGATGTTTCCTTGTGTAGCAGAAGGTGGTTAACACAGAAACTCACAACTGTTTACATGTAGAGAGGGCGAGTCTGTGGAGTGCTCAGGCACAAATGGAACTTCTATGTCACAAATCCTCTCCCAAAGCTTAGGAACCATCATGGAAGAAGCTGCAAAAAGATTCTAGGAGGCAGCCATCAGGGAAGACTGGGGCATAAAGATTTTCTAGATATCACAAGACCTCAGTGCTCAGGAACTCACAGCAGCTGTGGTTGCCTGCACAGGTTCTGCAGGAGGTCAAATCAGTGAACATTTCAGAAGGATGGGGGAGGGGCTCATGAGCCCTGACTAGTAACTGAGGAACTATAGACAGTTAAGAGCTTCTAGGAAAGTAGAGTTAGTTTTCTTTAAGAGTATGGACTTTGGAAAGTTGATCAAGTTCCGGTGTATGACGACACAGCCATGGGTTTATTGCCAACACAAATTAAAGTCAGTGGGTCACACAAAACAATATAAAGAGGACACGAAGTTGGAAGGAGTACAAGGGTAGGTAGGAAGTTAATTTGGACAGAGGTAGAGGGAGTCTTCGGAGCTGAATATAATCAATAAATTGCTTTCATAGATAAAATTCTTAGAAATTATTTTAAATACTATAGTAAAACTATACTTTAAAAGACATCATCCATAAGTTGAAAAGACATTCAAGTTAGGTCTTTATAGACTTCCTGACTGACATCTGTTTTCTTCTAATTCTCCAATTGGCAATGACCTGCTGAGGGCAACCATCCTTAATCCTTGGTCAGTTGTATACCTTACTAGAAAAGCTTAAAGAATGTCTACATATTGATAAGCAGATTGAAGCAGAACTTTCTGGCCTCAAAATTGACCATTTTACTGATTATTTTATAGAAAGCCTTTCTTATTTTCTTAATGTACATCCTTCTTTTACTCCAGTTAACGAAACTGATCTTCCATATTGCTGTGGATAAGATACACAATTTATGTGTTGGAAATCACATCTTTAACACAAGAATAATGAGGTAGGTATGGAATCTTTGAAGCACAATGGTCATGAGACCAGTGGAATGATGTGGTTATGACACTAGTTATTATTTGTGTATTCCCAGACTAAGGATACATTTTGTTGTCTCCCATCTCTAGTGTGTGAACAATTTTCCCATCAGATTCTATTATGGTAAAAGGTTCATATTATATGTGAACTTTTTATCTTAGATGCTCCTGCCTTCAAAGACTTAGCCAAATAATGTCTGATCCTTATACATTTCCTAGAATTCTTATACTTATATCCAAAAAGAAAAATTAACATACATACCCTCCAGTATTTTTGACTCTCTTTACTGGCCAGGTGACCATTTCCTTTGCCTTACTTTTATATCACCGGCTATATCAAGAAACACTGGTTCTTATCAGTAAAGCTCTATTTTCTCTGGCTTAGTCATTGTGACTTTGCCAACACTGGTGAAAACCTGACCTACCCTAGATGACCAATGCCACCATCTGAAGTCTGATTCTGACAAATACTTAGAAATATTACTGCTTCCTGTTCTAGCCACCTTTGCATTTGCATGCCTTTGACCTCAATCTAGAATTCCAAGCAACCTTTCCCCTATCAGCTGTCTGAGCTTTGTCTAATGCACACTAGAGATGACAGGTCTAATGCCTCAAAGATATGTGAACTTGGGGAGAATCTTACTAACTAGGATTAGTGTAGCCGTTTTCATGTTCAAAACATATATGTCCATCAAAAAGCAATATCAATGAACTAATGATCTTTAAAAACTGAAGATTTATCACCCATAAAATAATTATTCAAAAAATGAAGATTTATGTAAAAGTAATTTGCCCCTAGTACTTACATGGCTAATACCATAAATGAGTACTACATACAGCATGTGTTCCCTCTGAGGAGAGAGCTACAGCCAGAGATCCACTGCATTTCCATAGTGAAATTGCTCTAACTATGAAACATGTCTAGAAGAAGAAATATTTTAAATGAGAAAAAGATTTTCCAACACTGGCTTCATTCCCCTTGTGTTACTATGTCTCTTGATTGCACCAAGAGCTGAAGTAAAGTGGTTGATTTAATGTATACCATCTGCCTCTGTGCAAATAATTGCTGCTCTTGGAAGAGGTCTATGGTTAAGAAACCAAGAGCATGTTCTTTTCTATTCAGTTTCACTGCCAAATACATCGCCAAAGAATGAAGCATATGTTTCTCCACAAAAACCTTGATTATTTAATTTATCAAGTATTTTATAGGAAAAAGGTAAACTTTTTTTTCACAATGAACACCATAAATAAAACCAACACAAATAAACACATGAATAAAATTCGTTCATGCTTTAATAAATGTAAAATTCATGTATACTTTTATTTTATGTAATTATCCTTAACTAGAATCCTAGATGTGCTCCCTGATTCACTGGGTTCCAAGCAAACCTTCACATCTGCTCGGCAGCCAACTTCAAGTTCTAAATTTGATTCCACCAAACCAGAGTATGAGCTCTGCCAGCCTTGCTGGCGTCTGACTTTAGTACCCAGATACTGCAGACAACAGAGATCAGTTAGAGTGAAGAGAGGGGACAACACAGGATAAGACTGCTTCACACACTCATTCTCTTTTACAATCAGACAGACATATGAAAACATTTCCAATGCTTATAAAAGAGAATCTATGTTCACATTGAGCTGTACTATATATTTGCGCATGTGTTTGAGTTTCATAGCCATTTTAATCTATTATAACTTAAAACAGTCCAGTAGGTAATTATAACTTTATCCTAATGTTATAGACACAAGCACAAAAATCAGGTTTAGCAAAGAGGATGCTATTTCTGAGTAAGCTTGTTACAAACCTGCATAGCAATTTATATCATTTTTTAGATAGTACAGTTGTAGTAATCGAATTCAAAAAACAAATTCATTGCCTCTGACTATCGTCAGTTATTTATCTGGGTAGACCCTGCAGAAGGAAAAAAAGAGAAATTGCTCTGAATTTTAAATAAAACCGTTATCCTTCCATCAACACAGAAGCAGAAATTCATTACTTCATTGAGAATTTTCAGTCCATCCCTTCCTGATACAATTAGTAGCTTTACAACTGGTCCCTAGAAGGGGGCGGGTCTTCCTGGAAGTTTGACTGTAGCTGCCTTTACTCTCTTTTACAGCTGCTATAAGTAGAGAGGACTTGAGGAAGTGGGTGAAGACTCTGCTCTGTTCTCTGGGAAGAACCCTACCTGCTGCATCTGAAGGGTAAGAGCTCCCTGTTAGAGCCAACCCCACAAGGAACTTAAGTGCATTTTTGCTGGAAGCCCTAGGGTCTGGGGATGGTAATGGTGGAAACTGATCCTGGTGTGTGATGCCTGAAGATTTTTCCAGGTTAAAAGTTCATAAATGATCTCTATTTCAGGTTCAGATTCTCTTTCTCTCTCTTCCTCTCTCTCCTTCTTCTTCTCACCTTCCTCACAAAAATAGATTTTTGTTGCTTTTTGTTTTTTCTTCTGCTCAGTTTTAAGTAAGTTTTTCCTAAGGAAACAGACCTTTCATTCTCCATCCATTGAGGTCAATAAACCCTTCTCTATTCACATTTGGTAGATGGAATTTTTGCCTTTTGTAAATATATATCACTGAATGTCTTAGATAGAAAGTCTACAATTTTAATAACTATTTTTATTAAAGGCCCTACACACCACACTGTAATCGCTTTTCTGGGTTTGAAGCACAGATTATCTGTCTCCCTGAAGCTGTAACCTGCAGGGTATGGCCTGCTGACTCACCTTGCTTCCTGCATGTCATTGAGAGATCACTGTTACCTAGCTGCAGGACCACTGCACAGGCAGCTTCCTAACCCAGGAAATAGTCTTTTGCTATCTAGTAGCATCCAGTTTAAGGCTATAACTTTGGTCTCCTCAGGAGCCAGTCTCTACCTCAAGGGACTTTGAGAGCTTCTAATCTGTGAGACAGAAGGAACACTTGCCACAGATGAGTGAGGAAGGGTCAGGAGAGGATGAATTTGTCATTGAGATAGATTTTTTTCTAAGGTTGGACTCAGGAAATCAATGTTTCCTTGTTTCCTTCAGCTGAGCTGCTTCTTGGTGAATCTCCTCTAATCTTCCTGCTGCTGTCAGTAAAAGTTCTCCCCCTGCTCCAGGCCACTCTACCTGCACGCAGAGAACATCCTTCCCAGGGCTTGCTGTCCTCCTCTTGTTTGCTTAGCTGCTGCCTCTGTGCTGCTGCCCAGATCTGAGACATTCTAATGCTGTCAGACTCTTCCAATAGCTCAAAATGGCAAGTGTAGAAATAGCCCATTCTTTGATAGATTTTTTGCGACTGAAATATATAGGAAATTTCTAGGAAACACCACTGATATCAGAGGGTTGGTTTCCAGAGACTAAAGAGGTGTCTCCAGCCTGGCCTAAGGCTTAGTTATGGAACTCAGGATTTTGTAGAAGCTGACAATTTCTTTTGTACTGAGCCATAACCACATACTGAAATTTTTAAATGCTCATTAATATCAGCCCAAAGGACCTAGAAAGAGCCCTCCAGAGCTTTCAGAATCCCTGTTGATCAGGGAACAAAAGATGTTTTTTTTCATATTCTTTTATTTTTTTCATTCAAAAACTTACACTTCCTCCCCTTCTCCCAGTCCCCTCCTGCTCCCCCCTACCACTCCTCCCTCCCCCTGCTTCAAAAAGAGAGGGCATTATACTCTGTCCTGTGGAAAGTCCAAGGCCCTCCCCCTTCCATCCCGGCCTAGGAAAGTGTGCATCCAAATAGACTAGGTTCCCAAAAAGATAATACATGCAGAGGAGATAGGTCCTAGTGTCATTGTTGATGGCTTCTCGGTCTGTCCCCATTGGCAGCCACATTCAGAGAGTCTGGTTTGATCGTGTGCTCATTGAGTCCCAGTCCAGCTGCATGTGGTGAGCTTCCATTAAATCAGGCACACTGTCTCAGTGGGTGGACCAGCCCCTCACGGTCCTAACTTCCTTGCTCATCTTCTCCCACCTTCTGCTCTTTGACTGGACCTTGGGAGCTCAGCCCGTTGCTCTGATGTGAATGTGGGTCTCTGTCTCTATCTCCATCCATTGGATGAAATTTCTATGGTGATGATC
>PVIU01021882.1:0-30592 GCA_004026605.1 Ondatra zibethicus
GTGCAGGCAGGCTTGGTGCCCGAGAAATAGCTGAGTCGCCTGCAATAGGAAGTCTACAGATTGTCTCGCTGAATGAAGCTTGGGAAAGAGACCTCAAGGCCTGCTCCCACAGTGACACACTTGCAACAGAAGGTGTGGCCCAGTTTAATGGTGTGTTCTCCAACCTCAAGTCTGGATTAAAGCCTCCTCCAACAGGACCACATTTCCTCCAACGAGGCCACACCTCCTAATTGTGCCACTCCCTATGAGTTTATGGGGGGGGATACATTCAAATTATTACACAGACACACACACACACACACACACACACACACACACACACACACACACACACACACATAAAACTGAGAGCCAACCTGCCTTTGGTAACTTGAACCTAGAAAAGTGAGTGCAGAGTTCATTTCCAAATCAGAGCTCTTGAGAACAGCAAGTAGTTTGAGTCTGAAAGTTTTAATGCCTTTTACACAAGGAGAGGATTTTCATCTGAATTGAAGGGGACAATGGTCACGGTCGCAGCTCAGTCAGGAAGAGTGTGTCCCCTCTCATTCAGAAATAGTGATGAATTTGAGCATTTGCCTGGGAGAACTGAACGTGGCCCACACATTGCTTCACCTTGCCTAACAATTCATAGATTCACCTCAGCTGGGCACAACAGTACAGACATGCTTGGACTGGATACCCCACAACACAAACAAACTTGATAAGTCATACTTGATATCATGATTTTTAAAGTTATTTCTGATAAACTTTTTATTCTTAATTTTTAAATTTAAAAAGTACTTACTTATTTATCTTGCATGATGAATAAAATGTAAGTACGTTTGTCTGCATATATGAATGCACACAGTGTGCAGAGGTTAGAAGACTGCAATGAATAGCCAGAACTGTAGTTACAGATGGTCGTGAGCTTCCCTACAAGGTGCTAGAAATCAAACCCATCTCCTCAGCAAGAGTAGTAAGTTTTCCTAACCACTGAGCATCTCTCCAGCCTCTGATTTTACTTTAGATGATTGCTACCTTGTAAGCAATTTTATGAAGCAATAATTTCATATAAGGAAACAGGCAGTTACTACCCAGTTTCCCAAAGCAAGTTCTTGGAGAACTAAAGTACAATATTTCAATTAAGGTGTTAGCAATAAAATAGCTGATCTGCTCCTGCTATGGAGCACTGTAAAATGTATCTGAGTTTGAAGGTGAATGCCCTCAGTAGATTGTGTTTCAACATTTTGGTTCCTAGATGTTCACACAGTTTTTAGATGCTGCAGAACATTTAAGAGGTGAGGTTTAATTACAGGAAGTGTCATGTTTGGGGTGGGACCTCGATTTGTGTTATGCAGTAGTCCTCTCTGCCACATTGCCTAATCAGAGCTACAGTACAAAGAGGCATTCTCCTTCTTCTGCCCAGGATGCTCAGCAGATTACCATCAAGCCTTCTACACTGTTGTAGACTTTAACTGCTCAGACCATGAGCCCAAATAAATCCTTATAAGTTTCTTTTGTAGAATTTGGTTGTTTTGATGAGAAATAAGCCAGGGTAAACTCTTTTGTTGTTTTCTCATCATAAATAGAGTTTTTAGAATGTCTTTTATATTCAAGATACCTATAATGTGATTTGCAAATATTTTATTCTATTGTGAAGTTAAACATTTCATATGCATAATAATATTTTCAATAAAAAATTGTGAAATTCAAAGTATATTTTTCTCTTTTTCTGAGTTAATCTTTGTGACTCAAGGTTTTGACTGTTTTGCTTTTCTTTCCTTTTGTAAAAATACTGTTTTAGAATATTTTCCACATTTCATTTTTTTCAGGAATTTAACAATACATAACAAATAGCTGTGTATTTTTCAAGTGCTTTTTTCTTGGGTCAATCTATACAGTCAAGAATTTGTCCATTTTAGCCTATTAAATTGACTTTTTCCATAGTTTGCGTTTCAAGTATTAAGCTAAAAGCGGAGCTAATTAATACAAGTTCCTTTACTTTTATGATGTTGTTTAGTAACCATTCATGTAATAAAAGTTCCTTTACTTTTATATATTTCTTAGTAACCATTCATGTAAATGACTGGTGAGATACAAGGCAGAGGTGCTTTGACATCTTTTACTATTGTCCTGTTTTGTCACTTGTCAGCAGACATTTATTCTGACAACAGTTATGATCGTGGTAATCCAAGGTGAAGTAAGCAATAGAAAACAGCCACTACTTTTTGAAATTTGCTCCTCCATGTTGAGCCTAAGGCTTTGACTAGGCTTGTCAAGTTCTCTGCCACTGAGTTATACCCTTAATTCAAAATCTATTTTAAATAAAAAACTAAATTGGTAAAATTAAAGAACCTTTGAAAATATTAGTGTACTACTAAAATCAAACTTTCTGTTCGAGTTTTTCGCCCCACTTTGAGTATGTAAATCTGGATTTCTAGCCCTCCTAGTTTAGGGGTACTTTGTGTCTCTCTTGATGCATCACAGCTGCAGGTTCAGAACTTAGAGCTCTTCATAAGGTGGTTTGGAATCTATAAACCTCATATTTCTTTGTGATTATATTTAAAGTAAATATAACTTTATACTTGAGAATTAGCAATGCACTGGTGTTTCTCCAAGTTTCTTGACTGGTTACTGGTAATACAACTCTGTTTGGTGCATATTAAATTATTAATACCTATTCAGTGATGGCTTTCTGCTCTTCCTTAAGTTTTTGAAAATCTTAATTGTTGAATAACCTCCAGGATGGAACAAAACTATTTTAAGGTAAGAGGTCAATGCCTATTGCATAAAGTGATGAAGTGAGGACAGATCTAGAATTTGAAATGTTTCTAATTCCTTATGAAGTCAGGTCATAGACTGATGGAAGTTCATGATTATCAATATTCAATACCACTTTTTCTTATATGTTCTTTCATGCAATCTATCATCTCCTGAATTTGTTGCTCCAGGTACTCTATGATGACTAAACACCAAAGTTAGAAATAAGAATATAGGAACTGCTCTGTTATTTTAAATGCTGCACTGCTAAGAGTGAAACTTCTGCGATTTTTGTCTCTTGTATGTGATAATGTTTTTTTCTGTAACATAACACAAGTTTTTATATCACTAATTTCCTATGGCATGATACTTTGTAAGAACACATCTAAAGAAATAAGAGTGGATTACTATGATATTAATGCATAGGAAATTACCTGGAAGTTTAGAAGTTAATACTGCAGCCCTCTGTACCTTCAGTAACTTTGCATTCCTTTGTGGGCTTTTCTTATTCTACCATGAACCACAAATAAATCAATAATTTTTGTGTGAAAAGACTCTAGGAAAGATATAGGAGCAAAAGACATGAGTACTATAAAGAGCGTTCTAGAAAAGATAGTACTTAAGAAGAATTCCTGATAATCTATAATTATGGAAAGTATCATCCACTATTCTGAAATTCTCTTCATTGTCTATTTGAAAGCTGTCTTGAAGTTCTCCCCTTAAAGCATTGATAATCTGGTACTTTGAGGATGCCAGTGAAAGGCATTGTTCAGGCAGATATTTTTTTGCTGGAAATATTTCACAGGAAGAGAAGCCTTGCCAGGGAGGTTTGATGATGACACATGCCTGAGATCTAAAGAGTTCTGTGTTCCCTGCTCCATAATGAGTAACAGGGAAGAAAGTCAAGGAGAAGATTGACAAGATGAAAAGAGGGGAAGCAATATTAACATTTGAAACTAGAAACAAATTATAATTTTACCTACAGTAATAAATGAACTGCCCTAACATAAGCAGAGAAAGGCAATGATTAGAAAACAATTTTCCAATCCTTTTTCATTCCTTCTCACATACATTCTGTAGAGCCCTGCCATTCAAGTGAATCATATCTATGTGTATGGTGTGAAAATACAGTGAAATTCAGTGATTGTCTGTTCTTCCTAACCTGAAAGTTCTTGAATAAGATAAAAAATACCGATGCTAGCTTATGCTGGAGAGGATGCAGAGTAAGGGGAAGACTCCTCTGTTGGAGGAGTGAGCTGCTTGTTGGTTTCTTGCTGCTCAGCCCTGAAATAATTACACAGAAACTTATTTTAATTTAAATTTATTTTATAATAATAAATTTATTATTTAAATCACTGCTTGGCCCATTAGCTCTAGCTTTTTATTGGCTAAGTCTTACATCTTAGTTTAACCCATATCTGTGCATCACCATTAAGTCATGGCTCACCAGCAAAGTTTTAGCACTTTGTCTCCAGGGGCGGCTCCATGGCTTCTTTCTGACTCAGACCTTCTTTTCCCCAGATTTCAGCTTAGTTTTTCCCGCCTATTTCTGTTCTGCTCTTGCCATAGGCTCAAAGCAGTTCTTTATTTATTTACCAATAGAAGCAACACATAGATAGAAGGACCGCCCACACCATTTCCCCTTTTATGCTTAAACAAAAAGAAAGGCTTTAAGTTTAACATTGTAAAATTGCATATAACAAAACAGGTGAGGTAATCCAGACCCAGAAAGGCAAACTTGGTATGTACTCACATGTAAGTTGATAGTGCATGTAAAGCAAAGGATAACCATCCTATATTCCATGACCCCAGAGAAGCTAGATACAAAGCAGAACCCTTAGAGAGACATACATGAATACCCTGAGAAGGAGAAACAGACAAGATGGAAAAAAATGGGAGCATGGGGTGGGGGGAGAAGGAAACACAGAAGGGGAAGAAGAAAGGAGAAGGGGAGTGTGGCAAAGAACATGAAGGAGTAAGAGAGTCGAGAAGGGTGCAGGACAGAAAGGGAGAGCAAGAAAAGAGATGTCTTGATCAAAAGAGCCATATTATGGAGCTAGTGAGAAAACTAGCCTGGGGAAATTCCCAGGAATCAACAAGGATAACCCTAAGCAATAGTGGAGATGGTGCCTTAATTGCCCTTTCCTCATAATCAGATTGATGACTACCTTAATTGTCATCATCTTCATGTAGAAACTGATGGATGTAGATGGATGTAGATGCATAAACCCACTGCAGAGCACTGGGCTGAGCTCCCAAAGTCCAGTCAAAGAGAGGGAGGAGCGATAACCCGAGCAAAGGATCTAGGAATTTCCCACTGAAACAGTATACCTGAGCTAATAGAAGCTCACTAACTCTTTACTGACAGAGGGGAACCAGCATAGGACCTAAGTAGGCCCTCCCAATGTGGGTGACTCTTATATGGCTGGAGCAGTCTGTGGGGCCACTGACAGTGGGAACAGCATTCATTCTGACTGCTTGAAATGGCTATTTAGAGCACAGTCTCTTTGGAGGAATACCTTGATCAGCCAAGATATAGGACGGAGGGCCTTGTTCCTGCCTCAAAGTGATGTGCTAGACTTTGTTAATTCCCCATGGAAGCCTTGCACTCTTTGAGGAGCAGATTGGGGTGTGGAGTGGGGGAAGGTGATTGAAGTAGGAGGAGGGGAGGGAGTGGGAATTGGGATTGGTGTGTAAAATGAGAAAAGGCTGTTTTTTTTCAAAAAATAAATTAATTAATTAAAAAAGAAATGAAAAAAAATTCAATAGCTTCAGAAAAATGATGAAGGGTTTGTTTTCTCCAATAAAGTGATGCAACTCTATACTCAAATAATAGAGAACAAGGTGATCATGAAAACCTCAGTGCCTGTATAATTAAAATATCTGCTATTGATTAAAATCCCTCTATACAGGAAGAGTCTAGCACCTTATATCTACTGCTGGCTTAATTCCTCTCTTAGGCTTAGGGAACCCTGCCGAAGAGGGGGGTAGAAAGATGAAGGATAGGCGGAATGTCTACTGTGAAATGTCATCTTCTGAGTGACATACAACAATTGCAATCAGGAACTCACTGTTGTCTTCACTAGGTCTGCCTAAGAATATGCCAGTCAGCAATCATGAATGGATGGAAATGGACTCAGGGGACTCTAACTTACCTCCCTAATAAACTACTTGCTATGGATAGATCAGGAACTGTAAAATCATTGCCTCAGAACTATGACCCTAAAAAGCTCCAAAGCACACCTCAAATCTAAAGGTCACACAAATGGCTTTGGTTAAACTAAACAAGTCAAAAATTAAGCTACATTTCATGAATCTGGGAAAGGAACTAGTTAGATGAGGGAGGGATAAAATTGTTAGATGAAATTTAAATGAGAATGGGTTATAGTAGGCAGAATATGTTGTACACATGAGTACATTGTCATCTGTCAAAAATAAGTCATCAACTTTTTTAAAATATAGAGTCCAATATTTTAAAATAGTATTTTTTAAATTTATGAGTCTTTTCTCCACAGTTCAACAAGTGGATGGTGGTAATTCAGGGTGATGATGTGCAGTACATTTTAAATTCCTCAATACCACCTTACTACTGATGTCATTTTATGGAAGGTTTCTCCAGATAATGCCAGAAAATGAAATCAGTCTAAGAATCTCTTTGCATCCTTCAGCGTGGATAGGAGGAGAAGGCAATACGGTATTCTGAAGATGGTCCCAGAAATCACATGGTGGCAGCTGTGGTGTTTACCGTACCTTTCATCCTTATCAATGTGTTCTGCTGAAATAACACAAACATCTGAGTCCTACAAGGAGAAAACCGTATCTATGAACATTGAGAGTGTTTTTTAGCTTACTTTAGCTCCACAGTGAAAGGCTTGGTTTCCAGCTTTAAGGATATGTAAAAATATTGTCATTTATCACTCGACTTCAATAATATTCCACAATGGGTTTTCTATTTTATCTTTGTCCACATAAATGGTGCATACTTCTTTATCAGAAGAGATCATTGTACAAATTATAACTGAGAACTAGTAAAAATTACTTTACAAAATGTAAGTTATTATTCAAAGAAGTGAACCTAGGAGTTGTAGAGCCATTTAAGCTTATAAATAAAATTTAAATTGCAAATGTGAACTATCAGAAGGAAACACCTGCACATTCTCAATCAGGCATCCACTGATATTTAAGCAAATCAATAAATTGTACAAGGACCATGAATTTACACTACCCAATCAAAACAAATAAGTACTATCTTCTTATTATCATAAAGCAATAAGAAAGGCTGCCTCTGTGTTCTTTAATTTGTCTTTCATGGTGTGCCGTAAAGACAACAAAGAGCTGCGTTATCAAGGATCATATTGTTTTACTCTGTATGTTTTTCATCACTGCAGTCTAGTGAGTACTTTTTTTTTTTAATCTGTGGATGGAATTCATCAATTAGAATTAGTCTAAATGCAGTGGGAGGGTAATGGCAATGAGTATGGGGAGTGTTAAGAGCCATGGGGAGTGTGCATTAGTGGTGGTTTTATGTGCTCCTTCCCAGATTCATGGCTGAGCAGATCTGAGGAGTAAATAACTGATGGTTCTGTCAAAGTTTGTGAAGGATAAAATGCTGAAAACACTCAGATTAGAGATTCTCACATAAAGAAGATGAAATCAACCTCACAACTAAATATTAAAACCTTTACACTCGGATACTATATTTTAAGCAGCTAATGTTGGCCTTTCTCCTTAGGTTCTGCAGCAGTTGGCAGAAGGTTTTCTTCCTGCCAGGCTTTAGTATGCTATAAGACTTTTGGACATTACTGAAAGAGAACATCCTGAGTATCCTTGTCTCTCTTGTGATAAGAAATCTAAGGATTCTGTTATCTTTTAAGCTTTTTGATTCTTGTTTCTTTAGTGGATAGGGAGCAGAGAGGAAGGGCACTAAAGTGTGAGTGCTGATTACAAGTGTCCATAGCTTCCCCGTCTAGGTTCCAGCAGATATGATACTGACAAGAATGCTGACACAGTCTGGTTCAAGGGTGGCCTTCTAAGCTGGAAAACGAAGGGAGCTCTTCTCATTGAGATCAGATTTTAGTGCCTGTGCTATTGGTGTTCTGTACAGAACTGAACAGAGGGGTCCCCTAAGAGGAAACATAAGTGGCAGAGAAACTAAGAACTGTTAAAATCTTTAGTTATCAAGGAAATTCAAATAAAAAGATGAAGTCCATTTTTGGACTTCATCTTAAACAAGTTAGAATAACTAAAACAAATGACAGTCGGTAGTAATGGCAAGAATGTGGGGGAAGGGGAACACTATTCATTGCTGGTGGGAGTACAATGTTTTATAACCACTGTGGAAGTCAGTGTGGCAGTTCCTAAGAAAGCTGGGAATAGATCTACTTCAAGACCCAGCTATGCCACTCTTGGGCATATACCCTCAGAATTCAACATTCTACTAGAGAGGCACTTGCTCAACTATGTTCACTTCTGCTCTATCATAATAGCCAGACATTGGAAATAGCTTAGATGTTCACCAACCAATGGATACATAATGAAAATGTGGTACATTTACAACAGAATATCATTCAGCAGCTGCAAGAAAAATAAAATCACGTGCAAATGGATTTAACTAGAAAAATATTTGGGTGTGAGTTAACCCAGACCAAAAAAAGGCAAATAATTTATTTTTTCTATTAAAATAGTTCCTAGATTTTAAGCCATTTTTGGGGGTTCTACAATCCAAATAACTGCAGAGTATAGAGTAGGTATAGAGTAATAACTGGGCAGGAACCTCCCAAAGAAGAAGAAATAGAAAATACAGTTATGGAGAGATAGGAGGGGGACTGGAATAAGAGTATTAAGAGCAGAAAAGAAAAAAAAGGCTGATTGCAAGAATATGATGAGGGACAGCTAACACTAAGGGCCATTTTAAGCGTTATATGGAAATCTATTACTGTAGAAGCTTCTTAAAATATATCCATATATGAAAGATTCCAAATACAATCGTCAAATAACAGGGAAAACAAAGCCCCATTAGACATCGCTCACCAGCAAGTGAAACCTCCAGTTCCAGGAATTGTCTACATCTAATGGAGTTATCAGTGAAAGGGGCCTCATGGAAACTCCTACAGAGCTCAGAATATTTCCAGAGCTCTAGGCTGCTCTCTGCAAGCTGATAGTGAGACAACTGAAGACAACACACGTTTCTCATTGAACATGGAAAAGTCAAGCTGGTGCCTAACTAGACCCTTCAGAACCATGAAATGTACTCTTCATGCTCTCAGAAGTAAACAGTAGCCACCAACCCTGTAACAAATCCTTTGGTCTACAGTGGTGACCCACCTACCTGAGATTTTGGTATAAAAAATAAAATTAATTTATGCCTTGGCAATGCTGAAGCAAGCATGGCCAGCCCATATAGGACAGTTCTGTTGAATTTGCTCATATTGATTTTTTTGGTCTAAGTTGATGGGGACAACTGACCAGGTCTCTTCCTCAAGGGGTCCCTGGATCTCATTACAGATGGTTATGAGCCACCATGTGATTGCTGGGAATTGAACTCAGGACCTTTGGAAAAGCAGGCAGTGCTCTTAACCACTGAGCCATCTCTCCAGAATTGTGAGAGTAACCACCCAGTCTTTGCTGGAATTTAAAGCCCACTCCAAGAAATGGAATCCATGCCTTACATTGCTGCCTAAGAACCTGAGACTAGACAGGACACGGGAAAAGAGGAAAATCAAATACTTTTGTTTTCCTAAAGGAACATAACACTAAAACTACCCATGATAATATTCTATTATATCCGCACATCATTTACTCACTCATATGTCATCCGGGAAGCTTCCTCTTATAGTGGATGGACGATAACACAGAGACCCACAACTGAATAACATCCAGAGAGTGAAAGATTTGGGGAAGATTCAGTCCTAAATGGGATATTTTCTCAAACTCCTTCCCTCAGGGTTCAGGGAGCCATAGGGAAGAGAAGGCAGAAGGATTATAAGACCCAGAGGTGATGGGTGACATGAAGGAAACCATTTCTTCCAGTCAAAATAGGACTACTGCACATAAGAATTAACAGGATCATTGCACTATGTGCAGGGCCTGCCTAGGTTCAAGCCAGATGGTTTCCCAGTGTTGAGGCTGGAAAGTAGGCATGAGTTCCCATCCCCACCAAGAAGCTATCTCAAACTGACTGCCTGCAAAGGAAAATTGTTTTTCTCCAATGGAACCTCACTGGGCATATATACTACTCTTAAGAGTATACTCTTTATTTGTTTGCCTGTTCATTTTTTAATGGGTAAGAGATATAAAGCTTTTATAATTGGGTGGATGGTGAGGTCAGAAGCACCTGGGAGAAACTGGGGAAGGAAAAACAGTGATCAGAAAATACTGCATGCAATGATTTTTTTTCAAAAATATACTAAATAAATAAGTGGGCTATTATCTGAACAGAGAGTTATCAAAGGGGAAATAAAAGTGGCAATTACATTTCTCAAATATTTTTTTTGAGTTCTAGGTATTTTAAAGTCATCAAAAATTTTGATAAAATATAGGTGTATAATTAAATCAAACTGAATTTTAAAGCCTCTATCAACAGGAAACACTCTATTATCCACTCCATGTCTGATTTTTAAATTAGTGTTTAAAATGTGATATCACTAGAGTTGATATTAATATATGGAAATAGTCAAAATATGTAAGCTTGTGACAATTTAAATATTTCCCCATGAAGCATTCTTTTAGCTTTAAAATGATATAAAATTAATAAAAATACAACTTAACTTTTTAAAAATTAAAATAGATGTTTTATTTTCTTACTGTTTAAGTAAATTAAAGCTTAATATACACAAAACAAGTACTAGTATATTAACTGTCCTTAAGGAGTGTTCAAAAGTTTGAAGCCTGGACTGAGTGTTTACCCAAGTATTCCTCTTGAAATTCTAAAAGAATTTTAAACCACAGGTCTTTATCAATTATAAACACAATGATGAGCTTCCCAGGAAATAGAATTTCAATAATGTACAAATGATACGAGTTTGGGGCTCGTTTTCTTGAAAAAAGTCTATGGCTAATTTAGACAAATTATAAACTTTTCATTTTTAAAGATTTACTTTGTTTTTCTCGTGTGTGTGTGCATGTATGTGCATAGTGCATGCATGTATGTTTGTGCTCATTTGTGAGTATATGTCTGTATGTGTATTTATGTGTGTTGGTTGGTTGAATGGAGGTGCCCAGTGAGGCCTGGAATCATGCTGTAGTTTGAGTTACAGGTGGTTGTGAACCATCCAGTGTGGGTACAGAGAATCAAACTTGGGTCTTCTGCAAGAGCTAATTTATGCATCCTAAGCACTGCACTATTTCTCTAGCCCCTAAAATATTCATTTTAAAAACAAGATACATAGTTTGCTGTTAAACCTTAATTTGTTTATATAACAAAGAGAAGCATAAACATCATTTTATATTATATCTGTATATAAATATGTTTACTTTCTTATATATACGATCATAGAGAATATTTTAAATAAGACAATGTTTTAAAGTTTAAAAACTATAAAAAATTCAATACTTTAAAACAAGGCTAAAAACAAGCATAATGACATATAACATATTTTTGTTTGTTTTGGTTTGGAAAATATGCTATTAAATGTATTTTAAATTCATCAAAAAGAAAAAATAAATTTCAACCAAGTGTGGCAATATAATAGAACAGATTTAATTAATGACTTACACAGAAGATATTTTCTCTTCAGTAACATGCTGTAGTATGGAAAAGCATTTCATAGCTTTTTATGGCTTTCCCTAAAACTGCCCTATTTTCTTGCCCATTTATGATGTTATGTACTTCATAACCTTCATTCCTCAGAGATAGCATACTGAAGGTGTTCTGACTGACTCCTGGTTCTGTGTCATGTATACATTCATGAAAGAATCATTTAAAAGTCACTATTATCAGTATCTTCTCTAGTTCAGGGTGAAGATGAGTGTTAATGATTGTTGTGTTGGCTAAATCTCTAGCTTCTGTTAAGTAGGATTGCAATTAAAAGGTGTACCCAAACACAGAAAATCTAAAACTAACACTTACCATTAAGCCTTTAAAATTAAATGAACAATCAAGAAAAGATGGGCAAGAAAGATAAGCATCATAATACATAAAATAGAGTATATCGAAACTTTTGGTTATCCTGTTGCTTACATAGTTTCAGACTTCCCAATGTCTTTTTATTACAAATACTGATGATATACAGGTATATTACAACCTGCTGATTCTGTCTAGTGTGGATTGTGTGTTTATCACCTTAAGGCTGACCTTTATGAATTGCTTAACCAATTAGGGGGCTTGTAAGACCTTGTCTTAAGACACAATCCAAAATTTAAAATATACTTTGAATGTAAATAAGATTTTTAGAAAATGATGCATGAATAAAATTATTTAAAAAATCATGGTGCCCCTAATATTATGTCAGAAATTAAGAAAATGTAGAGGATATAGATGAGCTTCTTGATAATGGTTACTTCTAGAAAAAAAGTTATAGAAACTCTACCATTTTATGTTCTTATAGACAAAAAATACTGGCATCTGCTAAAATAGAGATGAAATTGCAGGGGCTACAAGTGTTTTATTTTGCACCGTGTTTAAAATACATCCTAAAACTCTTCTCCAAAATTCATGAAAATTTCAATTTAATGATTTAATAATATATGAAAGTGTCATAAATATGCTTAATATTAAATTATACTTAGTTGTAAAACTTCTTTTTTTGAAAAAAAATCTTGCATGTTTGCATATTAGAAATTGTGTGTGATTCAGAAATTACTGGCAAGCTGTATTTCAGTGCTCTAAGACAAATATCTGTCAGGAGTTCCAGAGAGGTTAAGTGGGTATTGTCATCGTGAAGTAATTTATGTACCTGGCACAAAGAAGACTCCAAAAGTTCTATTAACACAATCTAAAATATTCGCTGTGAAAAATGCTCTTGAATTTTCTACAATTTTCTTTTCAGAAAAACAGATTTGCTCCATTTTCCCCCATTGACCCCTAAAATACTGTACTTTAATTCATGCCATTCTTAACCAGTCTTTTAACCTCTCTTTTTTGTTCCCTATAGAAGAGGATGGATAGAATACTGTAGTAGTAATCTCATAACAATACACATGTACAAATTAAGTACAACACGCTCAATTCTGCATGCAGACACAACAGGAATGCAAGCTGGTACAACCCCTTTGGATGTTAGTGTGGCAATTTATCAGGAAATTAGGAAACAACCTTCCTCAAGACCCAGCAATCCCACTTTTGTGTATATATCCAAAGGATGCTCATTCGTGCCACAAGGATATGTGCTCAAGTATGTTCATAGCAGCTTTGATTGTCATAGCCAGAATCTGGAAACAACCTAAATGCCCCACGGCTGAAGAATGGATAAGGAAAATGTGGTACATTTACACAAAGGAGTACTACACAGCAGAAAAAATAATGACATCTTGAATTTTGCAGGAAAATGGATGGAGCTAGAAAACATTATTTTAAGTGAGGTAACCCAGACACAGAAAGACAATTATCACATATACTCACTCATAGATGGTTTTTAAACATAAAGCAAAGAAAACCAGCCTACAAACCACAATCCCAGAAAACTTAGACAACAATGAGGAAACTAAAAGAGATTTACATAGATCTAATCTGCGTGGGAAGTAGAAAAAAAAAAAACAAAACAAGATCTCCTGACTAAATTGGGAGCATGAGGACCTTGGGAGGGTGTTGAAGAGGGGAGGGGAAATGTAGGGAGAGGAGCAGAGAAAAATGTAGAGCTCAATAAAAATCAATAAAAAGTAAAAATAGAAAACAGTTTTCCTATATAATTGTTTTGCTGTTTATATACAGTCATGCAATACAAACTTAGATACAATATCTTAGCCAACTTCACATACCTTGAAGGATCCAATGCAATTTCCAGCTGTTCCAACAGATTGAAGATTCTTCAAGCAACCATTTTGCTCTGCCTTACAGGAATGGAGCTCCCAGAACTGTGGGAACACATAGAAACATATGATTAATTATCTTGTTTGTCTGTGTCTAGTCTAAGTCAAATACTGTTTATATCATTAACTCAATAATCCACTTAAAGACAACAGTGAAAGCAATCTGAAAAAGTCTTAAAATCAGATTAATATAGGTGAAAACTTTATGTTCAGAGAAATTAAAATAATATTGCATTTTTTGAACACTGGGATATAATAAATATTCACAAAGCACAGATTTCAAAATGAAAGACTGAATGAAAATAGAATTAACCAATATGATTAATGAGTAGAGTGTGCATGGTCCTCTGTGTGTAGGTACACATGTCTGTCAGGTGTGCATGTGAGGTGTGCAGGTGTGAAGGGAACAGGAGCACCGCAGATGTCAATTATCTGTCACTGACTGGCTTGGGACTCGTTAAGCAGCACAGGCTTGATGGTCAGTAAACCCCAGAAGCATTCAGGCTTTGCTTCCCCAGGGATGGCTGCTAGTGTGTGCCACACTGTGTGTTTGTACACTATCATTTACATTGTATTGTACTGGGGTGTGGTGAATCATGGCCTTGAGGAACACGTCACAGATTTTTCATGTTAGAGTCTGTGGTACCTGAGGTACTGTGTGTCTTTCAGGTTTTGAAAAATTGAGACACTACCCCAGGAAGTGACACATTCAGGATGCTTTGTGGTTCTTTGTGTTCCCTAGAAGTCACTGAAGCATAGAAGAACTTGACAAGACAATTGGTCTTAGACATGACTCCTGTATACCCTGTATATCTTGCAAACATCAGAGTATCTCGAAACTACCATAGCATTGATTCTGGCAACCACTATTATATTTTGTTTTTGATAAGGGTATATAAAAAGTCTGATTGCTTACAATAAAGTTGTCATAACCCCTGTCTTGCTAAGACCCTTCCATCCTATGCCTGGTCAAATTCATTGCCCTCTGGCCATTTTAGCAAACCTTGGCCTGGTAAGTGAGTACTGGTGCTTATGGTATTGATGAAAGAGCAAAGAAAATGAATAAAGTTAAAGGTTTAAAATAAAATGAAATGTTGTCGCATGTGAAATGGAAATAAATGTACTTGTGTGCACTTCACAATAATAATAAATATTAATATATAAATATATATAAATATATATATATATTATATATATAATATATATATAAATATATAAATTATTTATTTTTATTATCTGTTAAAGTCTTATTCAAAAGATTAGCTATCTTTAAGTCAAAATGTAGTTTCTCTTTGATGTATAAATACAAATAATTTTATTATAGTTAATTTTTATTTTTGTTTAAATAAAATAAACCATAGAATTAAAATTAATACATATGTATCTGAAGTATGACCTGTTTAAATTTCTAGGAAAATGACTAAGTGTTTCAGAAGGTAATGCTGTATTTATTGCTATAAAAATAAACTGAAGATAATTTGGCATTTATATGACTATTTAAAATGGAGTAAGATATATTTGTGCCCCTTCTCTGCAGTCACTCTAAACACTTTGTTTTCCTTTATGTTTATTTTTAGACTTTTTGCATTAAGAGTGATTTGTGATAAGGCATTATTTATTTCCTCATGTCTGGCAGCTCAATTTGCAGGTAAAACACTTAGATTGGCACATTACTCTTTCCTTCCCTTGTTCTCATTAGCAGGGAGTCTTCATCTCCCAGTTCTCTGCCTTTTTGAATAATCACACAATATCACTCTCTCAGTAGGATTTAAACAAAGATTGAGTAGAAAATTAGGATCACAACCAAGTAGGTTTAAGCTTAAGGTCATAATCATGAAAAGTCAATATAACATGCAAAGAGGCATTGTAAAATCAGCCTGATTCTTGTTTGTGTCGTATTTGTGCTACAATTTTCATGATTCCACCACTTTCAATTGAAATATATGACAATACGGTCCTATTTTTTCCTCTCCAACAGCATATTGTTTTGAGCACTATAGGACCTAACATTGATTTCAACCCTCTGTACCTAGTCAGTACCGTTCTTCTTGAGTACATGGCACCCCACTGTTTCTATAAATGAGTCTATTTGTGCACTAAGAACAGTAGTGAGCTGTTCTGAGTTATGTAATTGCTCCCCATTCTTGCCTTTTTC
Organism: Ondatra zibethicus; assembly: GCA_004026605.1. Taxonomy (NCBI): domain Eukaryota; kingdom Metazoa; phylum Chordata; class Mammalia; order Rodentia; family Cricetidae; genus Ondatra; species Ondatra zibethicus. The sequence continues at coordinate 15,860 of PVIU01021882.1, forward strand.
CCCCTGAGAAACATGAGTAAAATAATAGTGTGGGTAGGCAGGCTTCTTTCACTACAATTATGCTGACTCTGGAAGACTTGAGAGACCATTGTAGTCACATGAGTGAAGAAATCAAAGCCTGCATATCATCCTCATTGGCACCAGAGAAGATGCTAATATATGATTCAGGGGACCTCTCTGGGCGCAGAAGAATGTGAAGAGAGGTTAAAGACAGCGAATAGTGCAGTACTATGGAGTCATTTCATAGATGAATCCTCCAGAAGGGTAAGAAAGACTTTATGACACAAACTGGAGAACCCAATTCCATCCATGAAAGTCCTGTACTCATTAAGCAGTCTCACAGGTCAAAGGTGAAGGATATTTCAATACGAACTCTAATAAGTTGGAGCAAAGACAGTACAATCCAAAACAAAATGAAACAAAACAAAAATCTAAGCAGAAATTTTTATTATTATCAAATGTTGGCAGCATTGATTAGTGTTTGTTGTTTTTCCTTTTCATGGTGAACGATAAAGTCTTAATAGATTAAATACTTAAACATGTGTTAGTACTTGGATAAATATTGGCAGTACGTCAATCAGTGAGCAAATATTTTACTTCCATTGTTTTATTTGTTGCTCAAAGCAATCCTATGCTAGGATATGAGATCTCTAGTGAAGAAGCAGCATCCCAGGAACAAACAGAACTATTGAATAAATTAATCATGAATCTCTCTTCCACGTCCAAGGGATCCACAAATTAAAGTTCTCGTTGCAGAATAAAGGCAGAGCTGGTGAAATATTCTTTTGACTTCGACGAAATGCTAAGCTTGAAAGCTTTACACTGTTTTATATTTATACTACAACTCTATAAATGATAACAGCTTAACTTTGCTGCCTAAAACTGAGAGCCACATTTCCGTTTTTGCCTAACTACAAACACAGCAATTTGTTCATGCTTTCACCTCCCCATTCTTTCATGACTCATGCAGAAGCAAACCAGTAGTGTGTCATTGATACATGACTTAACATTGATACTACAACTTCTGATTGAATAAAATATTATTCAGGTTTGGTGTATGGTAAACCTTAACTGCATGCCATCATTTCATACAAATTCAGAGCACAAACCCACTTTCTTCAAAACAAGCCCCTATTGCATTTTTTTTTTTGTGTAGATCTGACACATTTGTATGGAGAAAACAAGTATTCAGTGGTCATACAACTCAAAGAAAAGCTGTTAACATTACTAGATGGAAAGTCAAAAGTAACTTGACCCTACTGTGGTTTGCTGAAGTACATCAGGGTTGTTCATGGTGCTTTGTTACACACATCCTCAGGTGACACTGAAGGCTGAGAATATCCACCGCCTCCCTCTTAGATCTCTGTCCCTACTGCTTCACTTTTGTATGATCTTGACGCCTATCACTTCATCATCAACTGCATATAAATCTAAATTGTGTAGATAATGAAGGTTACTTGCAAGACAAGCCCTCAGCTCCCGAAGTTAGATAAACACTGGCTAAGCATTGAATTTTCTACTAAAACTCCACAAATTGTATGCTTTTTAAAGCCTAGGTTGGAACATACAGGATTCACCAATCTCAACAGTTTTAATACTCCACGTTTTTATTGCTGTAGTAGCCACTACACCTACTTGAACTTTTCAAGGGAGAAACCAAAGAAAGGAGAAGTGAAAAATTGGCTGTTGAGTATCATTTACAGCGAGGGCTTTGAATTATTCTCTTGTTATGGCATCTTATATTTCTATGTAGAATTTAGAACAGTGCTTTTCACTAGGTGAAGTTGAGTTTTTGCTCTGAAGAGAATAAAAAGATAACTTATTCTGAATCAAATATGAGTGACCATAGCCCAGGGACATGGACTCAGGCTTCTCCTAAAAAAATATTCCTGTGCCTGATCTAATGGGAGCTCACCAAATCCATCTGGACAGGGACTGAACGAGCATATGATTAAACTGGACTCTCTGATTGTGCCTGCCAATGGGGGCTGACTGAGAAGCCATCAATAATGGCACTAGGACCTATCTCTTCTGCATGTATTATCTTTTTGGGAACCTAGTCTATTTGGATGCACACCTTCCTAGGCCGGGATGGAGGGGGGAGGGCCTTGGACTTCCCACAGGGCAGGGTACCATGTCCTCTCTTAAGGAAGCAGGGGGAGGCAGGAGGGGTGAGAGGGAGCGGGAGGGGAGTGGGAGAAGGGGAGGAAGTGTAATTATTTTTGAATGAAAAAAATAAAAGAATATGAAAAAAAGACATATTCCTTCTTGGAAAAGGTATATGGACCTTTTTTCTCAAAAACAAAAGAAAGTCAAAATTAATGCATTTGCAGTATATTCATAGAACTTCAATTAGGAAGATTATAGAAAAACAGGCAAATCTCATGTATCTGATGACATTCTTAGTGTTTATGTTAGTGGACTATAATGGTCAGCTAATAACATATTCAATATACTTCATAGGTTTGATCTGATAGCCAAAATTATATTAGATCAAAATCAGAGGTGGATGACAAATGGTTGTTAAGAGAATAAACAAGAGCTGAAAACAACTTTGGCTCTGCACCTGCAACATTCCAGGCCTTCACAGTTAAATAAGTGACCAGTCAATCAGTGGGAAGGATTTACTTAGGAGTGACTTTCTCATGGACTTTCACTTTACAGATTCTTCAACACCATGGATATTTAGAGATGTTTGGAGATGCTATATTCTAACCATTTGAATTGGGCATAGTTCCCAGGGAATCTCTCAAATGTCTTATAAGGTACAGGATGGTCACTCCACAGTAAAGAGTTGGTTTTTATTCAAAATATCAGTAGTATTAGAGATTCTGAACTAGAGGTTGATTAACATATAAGAAACATAATATTTTAGTAAAATTTTAAAGTCCAAATTTTTAAAGTCGTATATTTAAAACACTCAATTGAAGTTAGACTTGGTTGTAAATACTAGAAATCTCAGTACTCAGAAGGTGGAGGCAGGAGGTTCAAGAACCTAAGGTCATCTTATTGATTGTATAGAAGGAGTTCAGGATCAGCTTTGTCTATTTTTGTTTATTTTTCCTCCAAAAAGGAAAAATAAAAAACCAAAAAGCAAGGAAAGATAAGAAAAATTTATTGCAAATGAGGATTATTGCTCAAACTTTCCTCCTCTGCATGAAGGTAACCCAAAGAATTCCAAGTTCTATATACTTAAGGATATATATAAGCTTTAATATTCTCAAAACCCTTACACATTTCTATGCTAGTTGGCACATCTCTATAATTAACTCTAGTTTCTCCCTAATATACAATGAGATTGACACTAATAGTATGATTTATTTGTGCTGATTAAATTGTCTTCTAATTATAAAAGTGTAAAAATAGAACCAAAAACTCACTTAGCATAAAGACATTTTTTATAACAAAACTAATTTTCTAGTTCAATTTAAAATGATTACCTTTCTCTTTGAACACACTTATATAATATTATTTTCAAAATTGTTTTTAAAAGTATGGGTTAGCATTAGAACCTTGTGAAGACAGTCTTTTTTGTAGTACATGAAACTTATGAGCTCTTTAGCTAATGGTAATTGTCGTGTTTCTGATTTACAGCACAACTAGCCACTGTGTGTGTTTTTTCAATGCAGTGACCTTGTGTAATTATCGCACAACTGAAAGTTAATATAAAATGTGGAAACTATTTTAAATCATATTCTCATATTTAAATTTGAATAAAATAGCATTAACTTATATAGAACATTTAAAAAGTCTAGGATGACAAGAAGTTATTTAAGAAGTAATAGAATATCTAGAATTAATAGTAGTCATTCATCACTGTATTTATTAAATAATTAAAAACATAAAATTTATATTACATAAGAGCTAGACTAAAATGAATGAAATGAAATATCCTGCCTTAGTGTATTTACCTGTTGGAGTATAGCATACTCTGTAAAAGCAGCTTAAGGGAGAAAGCATTCATTTGGAATCACAATTTGAGGCACTTTTCTCCTTGGTGAGGAAATCAAAACTTAAAGAGATTCAAGTAGTTTGTTACATAGCATCCACAATCAGTAAGCAAACAGAGGGATTACATATGCTGTAGCTCAGTTTCTTGTCTCCATTACCGTCTAGAATCCTAGTTAGGGAATGGTATCACAGACAGTGAGCACTCCCCCTCCTCAATTAATGTAAAACATACAATCCTCCATAGGCATGCCTAGAATTCCATGTTCTAGGTGAAGGTTATTTTAGATTCTGTTGTTACTAAATAATATCCTCCCTTAATTCAGTATCTGAAACAGTCCTTTCAGAGAATATGTGTGTTAAGGATGTTATCTCATCATAACATACGACAAAAACACAGAGGAAACCATGTCTTATTTGCACTTGCTGTGATGGTAGGTAGGACACAAAAACAAAGAACAGGTTTCCAAGAGAAAATAAACTAAGAGGAATTGGATAGCTTCAAGACCCACATTAAAGTTGCTTATAGCCATTTAAACTACATCCATTTTGTATGTGGCAGATTTGTGTCAGATCTCCTAGTATTCCACTTACTCATTCGTTTAGAGTTTTATGAGGATATTTTAAGATGAATCCTTTTCTAAGGGCCAGGCCTAACAAAGACAGGCTAAACAGTGGACCCAATTGTGCTTGAGCCAAGAGAGGCTTATATATACCTGTGGAAAGTACAGAACTGTCAAAACAATGATAAACTTCATCTCTTTTTAGTAATGATCAAGCATTAGCAATCAATTAATGCTGTTGATGACATATTGCCTGCTAGAGCAAGTTGCTTCCATTCTCAATCTAAGGCCATAGCTCAGAAACAACTTCCTAAAACTTTGTCAGGCACTCTTGTTCTGTAAGTGGAGACTGCTCTTTCATTCCTGGCCACCCAGACCTGAATAATCACACAGAAACTATGTTAATTACAGCACTGTTTGGTCAACGACTCGGGCATATTTCTAGCTAGCTCTTACATCTTCAATTAACCCATTTTTATTATTTTGTATTTTACCACAAGGTCATGGTTTATTACTTCTTGCTTCTTCGATAGCTACATGGTGTCTGCCTCCTTCAGTAGCTATATAACATCTCCCTGATACCACCTTCTTTCTCTCTGTATCTTTGTTCAGATTTCCCACCTGGCTTTACTCTGCTAAGTACTAGCCAAAAGAGCTTTATTCATCAACCAATAAAAGCAACACATATATAGAAGGATATCCCACATCAATGTCCTTCATTATAACCCTTATCTTAGAGTCTCTTCTAGTTAAAATAAATGATGTGGTATTGGCTAATTATATGACACCACTTCCCTTATTTATTATAACATTTTCATTTTCCTGAGGACATTTAATGTGCCTCATATTCTGAGGGCCATGTGAATGACTGCTTCAATGATTGCTTATGAATTCAATACATGAATGAGAAAATAACAAAGAAAATAACAAAAAAGGAGGAATGAATGAATGAATAAGACAAACTGCAAATTTAAATGGTGTTGAATTTTTAAAGATTGTGTTGACTTTTTGAAGTTATAAGTCTTAACTATCATTGTAGCATCACACCATATGTATTGGACAATTCATTCTCAATTACACATTAATGTAGACATGGCCAAAGCAACTCAGTGAGACTATGGTCAAAACCAACAATTACCCATACACAATTTCTCAAATAGAAGCTGAAATAATTTTCCATTATATTTTAAGGTCTTTTTATTGAAATATTTTATAGTGGTATTGATGGACATATATTGATAATAACCAGTGTTTTAAGTTTTCTTTTTTTTCATATTCTTTTATTTTTTTCCATTCAAAAAAATTTACATTTTCTCCCCTTCTCTCAGTCCCCTCCCGATCCCCCCATACTCCCTCCCGCTGCTTCCTTAAGAGAGGGCATGGTGCCCTGCCCTGTGGGAAGTCCAAGGCCCTCCCACTCCATCCCAGCCTAGGAAGGTGTGCATCCAAATAGACTAGGTTCCCAAAAAGATAATACATTCAAAAGAGATAGGTCCTATTGTCATTGTTGATGGCTTCTCAGTCTGCCCCCATTGGCAGCCACATTTAGAGAGACCAGTTTGATCATATGCTCATTCAGTCCCGGTCCAGCTGGATTTGGTGAGGTCCCATTAGATCAGGCACACTGTCTCAGTGGGTGGTCCAGCCTCTCACAGTCCTAACTTCTTTGCTCATCTTCTCCCACCTTCTGCTCTTCGACTGGACCTTGGGAGCTCAATCGATGCTCTGATGTGAGTGTGCGTCTCTGCCTCTATCTCCATCCATCAGACGAAATTTCTATGGTGGTGATCAAGATATTCATCAGTGTGATTATGGGACAATGCTAGTTCTGGCACCCTCTCCTCTGCTGCCAAAGGACCTAGCTGGGGACATCCCTGTGGACACCTGGGAATTAATCTAGAGCCAAGTATCTTGTCAATCCTAAAATGACTCCAATAATGTAGATATCTTATTCCCTTCTCCAATATCCACCTTTCCTCCATATCCACCGTCCCACTCCCCCAAGCTTTCCCCAGTCCTTCCCATCTCCCTTTTCCTTCCCCCTCTCCCCTTCTCCCACACTCCCTACCCCTACCTCTATCCTTGCCCCCATAATCCCAACTTTTGCCTGCCAATCTTGTTTGCTTCCAATTTCCAAGAGGATCTATATATGTTTTTCTTTGGGTCCACCTTGCTATTTGGCTTCTCTGGGCTTGTGAGTTATAAGCTTAGTGTCCTTTGTTTTATGGCTAGGGTCCAGTAATGAGTGAGTACATACCATAATCGTTTTTTTGGGTTTGGGTTACCTCAGTCAGGATAGCATTTTCTATTTCAATCCATTTGCATGCAAAATTCAAGATGTCATTGTTTTTTACCGCTGAGTAGTACTCTAATGTGTATATATCCCATACTTTCTTGATCCATTCTTCCATTGAGGTTGTTTCCAGGTTCTGGCTATTACAAATAATGCTGCTATGAACATAGTTGCACAAATGCTTTTGTAGTATGATTGGGCATCTCTTGGGTATATTCCCAAGAGCAATATTGCTGGATCCTGAGGTAGGTTGATTCCCAATTTCCTGAGAAACCGCCACACTGATTTCCAAAGCGGTTGCACAAGTTTGTATTCCCACCAGCAATGGATGGGTGTTCCACTTACACGACATCCTCTCCAGCATAGGCTATCATTGGTGTTTTTGATTTTAGCCATTCTGACAGGTGTAAGATGATATCTCAAAGTTGTTTTGATTTGCATTTCCCTGATCGCTAAGGAAGTTGAACATGACCTTAAGGATCTTCTGGCCATTCGAACTTCTTCTGTTGAAAATTCTCGGTTCAGATCATTACCCCATTTTTTAATTGGGTAATTTAGAATTTTAATGTCTAGTTTCTTGAGTTCTTTGTTTATTTTGGAGATCAGACTTTTGTCCAATGTGGGGTTAGTGAAGATCTTCTCCCATTCAGTGGGATACCTTTTTGTCTTAATGACAGTGTCCTTTGCTTTACAGAAGCTTCTCAGTTTCAGGAGGTCCCATTTATTCATTATTGCTCTTATTGTCTGTGCCACTGGGGTTTTACATAGGAAGTGGTCTCCTGTCCCCATGTATTGCAGGCTACTTTCCACTTTCTCTTCTATCAGGTTAAGTGTGGTCAGATTTATATTGAGGTGTTTAATCCATTTGGATTTGAGTTTTGTGCATGGAGATAAGTAAGGATCTATTTTCATTCTCCTACAGGTTGACATCCAGTTATGCCAGCACCATTTGTTGAAGATGCTTTGATTCTTCCATTGTATACTTTTAGCTTCTTTGTCAAATATGAGGTGTTCATAGGTTTGTGGATTAATATCCGGGTCTTCGAATCGATTCCATTGGTCAATGTCTCTGTTTTTATGCCAATACCAAGCTGTTTTCATTACTGTGGCTCTGTAATAGAGTTTGAAGTCAGGGTGGTGATGCCTCCTGAAGTTCCTTTATTGTATAGGATTGTTTTGGCTATACTGGGCTTTTTGTTTTTCCATATAAACTTAGTTATTGTTCTCTCAAGTTCTGTGAAGAACTTTGTTGGAATTTTGATGGGGATTGCATTGAATCTATAGATTGCCTTTGGTAGAATTGCCATTTTTACTATATTGATCCTACCAATCCAGGAGCATGGGAGATCCTTCCATTTTCTGGTATCCTCTTCAATTTCTTTCTTCAAGGTCTTAAAGTTCTTGTCAAATACATCTTTTACTTCCTTGGTTGGTGTTACCCCAAGATACTTTATGCTATTTGTGGCTATCATGAGAGGTGATGTTTCTCTGATTTCCCTCTTTGTTTCTTTATCCTTTGTGTATAGGAGGGTTACTTATTTTTCTGAGTTGATCTTGTATCCTGCCACATCACTGAAGGTATTTATCAGCTGTAGAAGTTCTTTAGTAGAGTTTTTGGGGTCACTTATGTACACTATCATATCATCTGCAAATAACGAAAGTTTGACTTCTTCCTTTCCAATTTGAATCCCCAAGATCTCCCTATTCTGTGTTATAGCTATTGCTAGAACTTCAAGCACTGTATTAAAGAGATATGGGGAGAGTGGACAGCCCTGTCTTGTTCCTGATTTTAGTGGAATCGCTTTGAGTTTTTCTCCATTTAATTTGATGGTAGCTTTCGGCTTGCTGTATATTGCTTTTATTATATTTAGATGTGAACCTTGTATACCTAATCTCTCCAGTACCTTTATCAAAAAGGGGTGTTGAATTTTGTCAAATGCTTTTTCAGCATCTAATGAAATGATCATATGGTTTTTTTCTTTCAGTTTATTTATATAATGGATTACATTGATAGATATCCGTATGTTGAACAAGCCCTGCATCTCTGGGATGAAGCCTACTTGATCATAATGGATGATTTTTTTGATGTGTTCTTGGATAATGTTTGCCAGTATTTTATTGAGAATTTTTGCATCCATATTCATGAGTGAGATTGGTCTGTAATTCTCTTTCATGGTTGTGTCTTTCTGTGGTTTTGGTATCAAGGCAATTGTAGCTTCATAAAAAGAGTTTGGCAATTTGACCCTTCTGTTTCTATCATGCAAAACACCTTAAGGAGTATAGGTATTAGCTCTTCTTGGAAGTTTTGGTAGAATTCTGCATTAAAACCATTTGGTCCTGGGCTTTTTTTGGTTGGGAGGTTTTTGATGACAGCTTCTATTTCCTCGCGACTTATAGGTCTATGTAAATTGTTCACCTGGTCTTGATTTAATTTTGGTTTATGGTATTTATCTCAAAAACTGTCCATTTCTTTTACATTTTCCAATTTTGTGGCATACAGGTTTTTGTAGTAAGACCTAATGATTCTCTGAATTTTGTCAGTGTCTGTTATGTCCCCCTTTTCATTCCTGATCTTGTTAATATGAGTGTTCTCTCTCTGCCTTTTGATTAGTTTGGATAGGGTTTTGTCGATCTTGTTGATTTTCTCAAGGAACCAGCTCTTTGTTTCATTGATTCTTTGGATTGTTTTCTGTGTCTCTATTTTGTTGATTTCAGCCCTCAGTTTGACTATTTCCAGTCTTCTACTTCTCCTGGGTGAGTCTACTTTTTTTTTTCTAGAGCTTTTAGGTGTGCTGTTAAGTGTCTAATGTGTGTTTTCTCCATTTTCTTTATGTGGGCACTCAGTGCTATGAACTTTCCTCTTAGCACTGCTTTCATGGTGTCCCATAGGTTGGGGTATGTTGTGTTTTTATTTTTGTTGAATTCAAGGAAGACTTTAATTTCTTTCTTTATTTCTTCCTTGACCCAGGAGTGGTTCAGTAGTTGACTGTTCAGTTTCCATAGTTTGTAGGCTTTCTGGGGGTGGAATTGTTTTTAAATTCTAACTTTACTCCATGATGATCCGATAAGACACAGGTGGTTACTCCAATTTTTTTGTATCTGTGGATGTTTGCTTTCTTACCAATATGTGATCAATTTTCAAGAAGGTTCCATGAGATGCTGAGAAGAAGGTTTATTCTTTCCTGTTTGTATGGAATGTTCTATAGATGTCTATTAAGTCCATTTGATTTATTACATATGTTAGTTCTCTTATTTCTCTGTTAAGCTTTTGTCTGGTTGACCTGTCCATTGGTGAGAGAGGAGTATTTAAATCTCCTACTATTAGTGTGTGGGGTTTAATGTGTGCTTTGAGTTCTAGTAATGTTACCTTTACATATGTGGATGCTTTTATATTAGGGGCATATATATTCAGGATTGAGACTTCATCCTGTTGGATTATTCCGTTTAAGAGTATAAAATGTCCATCTTTTCTGATTGATTTTAGTTTGAAGTCGATTTTGTTCAATATTAGTATAGCCACACCCACTTGTTTCTTAAGGCAGTTTGATTGAAAAACCTTTTCCCAACCCTTTACACTGAGATAATGTCTGTCATTGTGAATGAGGTGTGTTTCTTGTAAACAACAGAATGTTGGATCCTGTTTTTGCGTCCATTCTCTTAACCTGTGCCTTTTTATAGGTGAATTGAGTCCATTGATATCAAGTGATATTAATGACCAGAGGTTATTAACTGCGGGTTTTTTTTAGGGTTGTAGAGTTTGTGTGTTGCCCTTCTTTGAGTTGTGCCCGTGGAGGGCTGTTAGATGTCTGTGTTATTGTGGGTGTTGTTTGCTTCCTTTAGATGTGGTTTTCCTTCTAGTACTTTCTGTAAGGCTGGGTTTGTGGCTATGTATTGCTTAAATTTGTTTTTATCCTGAAATACCTTGTTTTCTCCATCAATGTGAATGAAAGCTTTGCTGGGTATAGTAGTCTGGGCTTGCATCCATGGTCTCTTAGTTCCTGCAGCACATCTATCCAAGACCTTCTGGATTTCATTGTTTCCATAGAGAAGTCAGGTGTATTTCTGATTGGTTTACCTTTATACGTTACTTGGCCTTTTGGCCTTGTAGCTCTTAGTATTCTTTCTTTATTCTGTATGTTTTGTGTTTTGATTATTATATGGCGAGGGCATGTCTTTTTTTGATCCAGTCTATTTGGTGTTCTGTATGCTTCTTGTACCTTCATAGGCATATCCATCTTTAGGTCGGGAAAATTTTCTTCTATAATTTTGTTGAATATATTTTCTGGGCATTTGAGCTGTGCATCTTCAGTTCTAGGATAATAGATATGTATGGCCACACCAGCTTCTGTGGGTGGGGCAGGTATTACACTGAATTGAGGTACTCCTGCTTACATAGCAAGCAACTTACTGACTGGGGCATTTCTTCAAATCTCATTACATCTCTAAATCATCTATGATTTGTATTGTAGCTGACTGTACAGCCTCATGAACTAAAAACCAACTGTATCTTCAGTTTATTAGGCAGCACCTCACAGACATTGACAGATAATTCTGTAATGCATATTAGGTGCACAGCTGGAGTTCCCAAGGCACCAAGGTTGGCAATAATGTCTACAGTATCCACATAGAGATGGCTGTTTCCATCTCTCTGATTGTTTTGTTTTCCTTTGTCTGACTTCACTCTGAGCTGGGTCTCTTCTCACTTATGAAAAGCAGTAGCTCTTTCCTGAATCACCTCCCTGAAGTCTCCATAAAGATATCCTTCCAGAAACTGTGCAACCAGTTCTCTTTATAGGTTTTACTAGACAGGATTGGGACACATATTCTCCCTTTGGCAGCCGCTGATAAAGAAAAATGCTGTCATTTTAACGGGCTTCAATCACCTGCCCTTAAGTCACGGGTACATAAATATATTCCAATGAAAATACGAGTTTCACTTAGGAAGACAGAAAAGCTAAGAAAACTTAGAAATTTTTCTGATGTTCCAAATATCTTGCAAATGTTACTGAAAAAATTATAGAAAGAAGCTGAGAGGTAGCTGTGCATACATTACTAATTAATGATATATCTTTATTTGCATCTTGGTTTCTGGTTTCAGACTAATGTCCTTATTCCCACTGTTTAGTTGATGTTTTGGGGTTAAAATTATACTGGTTTATGCTCATCATATGTAATATGGTTGAGCAACTGAGTAACATTTAAATCTTCATATATTTTTAAAAGTACTTTTTGTGCTTAAAAATGACCATTGAACCAATATCTTTTATTTTGATGGGCTTTAATCTTCTATATGTGAATATTTTAAAAGGTTTTCATTGCTCACTCATAAATGGTTTTTGGAAAGGTGGTTTTTCACTCTTTAGAAATAGATGTTTAGAATGAGGTCGCTCTGATGGAATACTCATTCTCAGACTTGTTTAGCTGCTTTGTTCAACCACTCCACAGTAATGGTTCTGTACTGAATAGGCTTCTCATTTCACCAGTAGAAAATTTATTATGCTTTGCTTAAAAGCCTTACTTCCTCTGATATTTAAAAACCATCTTGCTTGAAAAATTAAACACAAATACATTTTGTACTCAGCAGTTATTGGAGTGTTGGATGATGTTTAAAATATCCATTAATGTATAACAATGCAATGTACATTCATATTTCTTCAATGATAGTTCTAAAAGCAAAGAAATATCACCAAATGAAAAGCCACTAAACAGGAGACTTACTGCAAAATACGAAAATACTGTTTTCGAATATTAGAAGAACACAGAATTTCAAAATACTGGAAGATGAAAGACAGCATGTGGGGCTAGGGAGATGGTTAGTGAGTAAAGTACCTGTTTTGTAAGTGTGAAGACCTAAGTTCAGATCTCGAGAGCCCAACAGAACAGAAAAAACATGTGAGAACCAGTGTGAGACCCAAGGTAAAAATAAGAGACAAGAGGCCGTACCTTAAAAAGGTAGAAGGTGAGGGCTGATCCCAGAAGTTGCCCTCTGACCTCCACACATGTGCCTTGGCATATGTGTGCACTGACATAAACTCATGGATCTATAACAAGCACACCAGCATGAACATCTTCTCCATTGAGAAATGCACACAAAGATTCAATAAATAAGTAAATAATAACAGTAACCTTCAGATGGGGAGAATTAATGATGCAATTGTCTTCTTGCTTCCAGAAACTAGCCAATGAGAAATGAACAGGATCTTTGTGTGGGAAAGAATTCTCCATGCTTTTAGTTAAGGATGTAATAATTCTCTAAATCTGTTCATGGAGATTTCTGTACAACTCACGCTTCCCATTCAAATCTAGTTCAAAGCCCAAGCATGAATTCTTTACTTGACTTTCAACCCAAAGAACAGGAAGAGGAGGACTTTAGAGAACAGCTCTGATTGGTCCATATATGAAAAGGGAGGCAGATGTCCAAGTCAAAGACCTGTAGTAAACCAGATAAAGCCTAAAGGCAGAAAAAGAAAGGAAGTAAGACACGGGCTATTGTGTCAAGCAAGAAAGCAATCTCTAAATACTAATGTATGTTCATGTTAACTAATCAATATTCTCAGAGAAAGAGTCAGTAGGAATGAGAAGACGCCCCAGTATGCAACTCTCTTTGAAACTGTTTTCAAAGGTTGACACAACTTCTTGTCTTGTGGGATCTGGAAGATCATGAATAGGAGACATAATCCCATGAACTATCATCTAAATACATAGTAAGGGGCATTGCATAGTTTTCATCTACAAGAACAATGGAAAATCCATTGTAGATATATAAGGGAAAAACAAGCATTCATTTTATATTGGAGATTAAGGATATCTTTCTACGAAATAATTTGGAAGCTGGGAAGGCAACTCTGATCTGACCTACTCATTTTATGTGGGAAACTCTGATAATTTATGTGGGTCAAGGAAAGTTAAGATCCAAATTGAATGTTATAAAAAGTTCTTTTCTTTACATTTTTACTTGTTCACTATTATTGTTGTGCATGGACATGCAAGTGTTTAGTTGTGTGCATGTCACAGTGCACATTGGAAGGGTAGAGGACAACTTGCAAAAATATGTTCTCTCTTTTCATCATGTGGGTTGTGTATATCCAATAACTTATGTCATCACACATGGACCCAGATGCCTTTACTCATGGAGTCCCCTCACTATACCAAAATTACTTTAAAGAAAAAAAAGTAAATATATTGAGAAGCTGCTAACACACTAACAAAACCAAAGAATTTGATGGCAACACTTTCAATGTTATGATAAAGATGCTTGGCTTGGTCACACTGCAGCTAATATCCTTAACTTAGCTTCAACTGCAATTATGAAAGATGAGTTATAAAACTCAGTTGATAGTTTAGGCTTGCTTCTAACTAACTCTTATAACTTATACTAACCCATTTCTATTAATTTATATGCTGTTTCAGGGCTCATTGCTTGTTGCCTCTCCTCCTGAATGTCCTACTTCCTCTGTGTCTGGCTGTCTTATTTCTTAGCCAATGGATGTTTAGCTTTTTATTAAACCAATAAGAATGCGCCTTGACAAAGATGCATTGTCACAGTGTACAAAAAGATTATTCTATAATACATCTTTGTACTTAATATCTATAGATGCTATCATGCTTCTCCATTATAAAAACCACTTACCCAAAATGCAGTCACACCTAATACCATCATCTCTTCCTCCATGAAAAGTTGATTATTAAAATTATTACCATTTTTATGAGTCTGAGTATTGAAACCATGGTCTTTTTTTTTCCCATACATTGTTTTGTTTTATTTTTTCCATTCAAGAACATAATTAAAGATAAAAAAAAAATTTTTTCCTTTCTTCCCCTTCTCCCGGTCCCCTCCCACTACCCCCCACCCCTCCTCCCTCCCCCTTCTTCCTTGAAAGAGGGCATGGTGCCCTGCCCTGTTGGAAGTCCAAGGCCCACCCCCATCCC
>PVIU01021883.1:0-30592 GCA_004026605.1 Ondatra zibethicus
ATCTCAGCGCAGGAAGAGAGAGTGCTGGGGTCCCAAAGCCCCGCCGAGGAAAGGGCTATCTTGAGGGAGGAGGGGTGGGGGGTAGGGGTGGGGGTAGAGGTGCAGTGTCCTGTAGAACAAAGAGGCAGGGGGGGGTGATCTTGCGGGAGGGAGGGAGGGTTCAGGGTCCTGTGGAACAAAGAAACCCGCCTGGCGGGGTGAAGAATAGATAGTTATAATTATAGTTTTCCTTAGTTATGATAAAAGATAAAATAGATAAAAATCTTGTAACTGTAATTCTTACTTGATACCTATTTTATATATGTAATTTTATTATGTTAAAGTTAAAACCTTCCTTTTTAATTGAACAAAAAAGAGGAAATTGTGTGGGACATCCTTCTGATTCTGTGTTGTTTCTATTGGTTAATAAATAAAGCTACTTTGGCCAATGGCAAGACAGAATAGAGTAAGGCAGGAATTCTAAGCAGATAGAGGAGGAAAGAAGGTGGAGTCAGGGAGATGCCATGTAGCTTCTGAAGGAGACAGAGGCCCTGAAACTTTACCAGTAAACCAGAAGCTTCATGATAAGATACAAAATAAAAGAAATGGGTTAATTTAAGATGCAAGAGTTAGTTAATAAGAAGCCTGGGCTAATAGGCTGAGTAGTGTTTTAATTAATATAGTTTCTGTGTGATTATTCTGGGTCTGGGCGGCCAGAAACAAATGAGTGGCCTCAAACTACTAGGAAAGGTTTCTTTTTGACTCATGATTTCAGGATATATAGTCCATTATTCTGTAAAGAGTGTGCTGGTGGGATTATAAGGATGCTGGCTATGTTTTGACACAGAAAGGAAACTGGTGCTCATCATCCTTTCTCCTTTGCAGTGGGTTCCCAGGCTGGGGATGAGGATCCAATGTGGAGGTGCCTATTCTCTACAGTTAGTCCATTTGGAAATGCCTTCCTAGAAATACAGAGATGTGTCTTCTAAGTGATTGTCATTCTAGTCAGGTTGACAATGAAGATTAACCAGCATATGAGCCCAGGACTTAGTGCACAATAAATCTTGATGACTTCTTCCCACATTTTGTTCTCAACATTGGCCATATCTTCAGTCACAAAGACGCCACTAGAGTCCTTTCCCTACTGTGCCCTTCATTTTCCCTGAGTCCTATTCACTTTCTTTTCTATCCCTACATTCTTTCTTGAAACAACTCTCTATGTCTCTGTCTCTCTGTTTCTCTGTTTTTCTCTCTTTCTCTTTCTCTCTCTGACTGATCAGAGCATTTTTTTTAAATTGGTTTTCTTAGGGTAAACTCAACATACCTACAATAGTAGTTACAGTGATACTGGCAATAATGTTGGGATTTCTTCGCTCTCTGTCCTCTATAATATAACTTCCATGAATTTAAAGCACATGACTTTTCCAGTCCCCAATCCTTTGATTGTTATTGCATGTGGCTTTCATTTTTCTAGTTAATCTTTTTACTTTACACAGTCCAAATGATTATTATTTATTTATACTTAACTTATACTGTCACAGAATTTTAGTTTTCTTTTTTACAGAGTAGGATTGCTAAATGTAGGTTTGTGCCTTAACACTGATGATGTTTTAAATAAATATCCAATGTGAGAATTAGAACTAAAGAAGTTAGGAAAGACAATAATGTTCTTGATATGTTGCTATCTATATGGAGATAAAAAGTTTTAGTGGATTGATTTTTAAGACAGAGGTCCTGGGAAAAGTGCTAAGAATGGAAATATCACATTCCTTCCCACACTAAGCACATAATTTTGCATGAATTTGGTTTAATTTCAAGAGTGGAGTAGTCACAGACTGAACACCCTCCTAAAAACTTGACCCTTGGAAAGGCAACAGATAAACCTGAAAAGTCTCAGACAACAACCCCACCAAGGTACTAAATAAATGTTATAAGCTCCTCTAAATAGTTTTTGACAGGCTATGTAAAATCTCTCCTTTACCCTATCAGCCTTTATACATATGAGAAAGTAAGCATTGCTTAAGGTTAAATAACCCACTACCTTGACCATATAAGGCTCTTCAAATTTGGAGCATTGAAATTTCATGGAAATACCTCTGGATTTGCTCTAAATTTTCTTTTGCTTTGAGAATGCAAAAGTGCCTCACACTTTTTTATTTAAATTTTTATTAAATTTTATTAAATTTTTTATTAAATTTATTTTTTATTGAAAATTGATTCTTTTCTCATATAGTACATCCCAACCACAGTTCCCCACCTTTTCCACTCTTCTTAGCTCCCCCTCACCAGCTGCTCCTCTGGATCCACTCCTCCAATTCCTCTTCAGAAAACAGCAGGCCTTCAAGAGCCCACAGTCAAAAAGGACTTGGCATAAACAGTACTTTCTCTGAGAGGTCAAATCCTTCTCAGAAGCATAATGGGTAGGAGTCAGTATTTGTAGAGTCATCTATTATAACACGGTGATGGTTTGAATGAAAATGCCCTCCATAGGCTCATAGGTGAGTGCCACTATTGGGAGGTGTGGCCATGTTGGAGTAAGTGTGGCCTTGTGGGAGTTGGCATGACTTTGTTAGAGGAAGTGTGTCACTAGGGGTGGGCTTTGAGGTCTCATATGTCTCACTAAGGCCTAATATCTCACTTTCTTCCTGTTATCTGCAGATCCAGATTGTAGAACTCTCAATAATTTCTCTAGCACCATGTCTGCTGGCATGCCACCTTGCTTCCTACCATGTAAATAATGAACTAAACTGAACTATAAGATAGCCCCATTTAAATGCTTTCTTTTATGAGTTGCTATGGTCATTGTGTCTCTTCACAGCAATAGAAACCCTGACTAGGACAAATATAGCTCTACTGAAAATCAGATATTCTAGTCTGTTTCTCCTACTCCACTTGCCTCTGACTCTCCTAATCTCTGGACTCTGCTGTCCTTTATTTAAATATAAATGATAATAAATTTAATACTTTAAAATATCCTCACACCAAAGATATTTATATAGATCTAATCTGTAACTCTTTGCATCTTAAAAAAATTACATTAGTTGTACTGATCTACAGTTTAATAAATGTGGATGGAGATCTTTGATTTATCAGGGATGGTATATGAAAATCCCAGAGAGAAAATGATTTAGCCATGATTAATTGCCAACTTGGTGAACCCAAGAAGTAATGCTCTGAATTTCAAAAGGAGCAGAGAGCGGAGCAGGAAGAATTCCAATTGGGTCATGAATGATGGTTAGGATATTGCTTATCTGAGAGGTAAATGACATAAATAGTATGAGGAAAAACATAGAGATGGGAAGAAAGTAAAGAGACTAAGTTAAGTGGAAGCAAGGCTCTGAAAAGGGGAGTAGCTGGAAATAAGTCTACATAGAGCCTGGGATGTCCCAGAGATTGTTGACCAAAGAATGGGTATGAAAATTTATTGGAACAGGAAGGTATTCATTCTTTATATAGAAAAAAATGGATTTACAGATATTTGGCTTGAATTGACAAGATTGCATATGTGTTATTTACATAAACATACATATATGGTGATTCATATTCAAAATCGGTTCACTGCTAGAGAAGCTTTGCCAAAAATGTTGGCGCTATTGCTATAGGTAATAAGAAGTGATCTTGCTCAACAGTCCAGGTTCACCGATAGTGCAGGGTCTTCCTGCGTCTGTTTCCAAAGTTCTGGGATTATAGGTGAGTACTCCCATGCTCACCATGAAATTTTCATACAGCCAGTGACATAATCAAAGTGAGATTTTTAGGATTAATTTGGCAAAATGTATACAGAGGTTTGGAAAAAAACAGCTAGTTGATAACACAGCAAATCAGGGAGCTTAATTCTGGTTGCTGCATGGGATGGAAGGAGAGAGTTCTGAGCACATTTTGGTGATTTTAGTCTTTTCATAGTGAGATTCCCCTGGCAAGAGTATGAGGCAGTTACCCTGGAAGATGAGTTAATGTTGAAACACACTGAAAAATGAAGTAATACCATGAAATGTCCTTTGACTGAAACGTAAATGTAAGAGGAACCAACAGTAAAAATTCTTTATTGTGATCACAGGTAATAAAAGATTAAAAGATTCATGTTTCAATAATGTGCAGCTACCTTCACAACTAATTTTCTACACAAGGCAAGTCTTTGAAGCTGCAGATAGCGTCTCCCCTATTATGATAAAACAGGAGCTTTTGGAAGAGGTAACAGAAAAAGATTAATGACAACTTCTTCTACAAAATACATATGCTTCCTTTCTGCTGTGTGAGGCTGGAAAGGATCCCAGAACGCTGCTACTTGGATGTTTGTGGAGCTGAGTTACTTTTTGATAACCCCTGATCTGAGGCTGATCCTTCCTCCTAGAGCTCCTTAGTCACACAAAAGTAAAATGTATAAAGTTGTATTGCTAGATACACATTCATGAGAAGTTTTTGTACTACTTGATTTATCACTTTTTAAAATTGTGCTGTATGTAAAGCTCCTCAGTAGTTGGTGTTTTGGGCAAACAGAATGCTTAGCAAAGGTGTGATGCAAAGTTCAAATCTGTCATTAAGCTGCCTCTCAATTTCTCCTTACTGATAAGAACAGTCTATGACAGGGTAAAACGAATCACATATGTTTTTTTAAAAAAGGCATCTAGATCAGGTTTGTGATCTCTACCTGCTATCAACATCTTAAAAATAGGTTGATGAGAAAGCCCTAGTGTCAGGAAATTTCAATATCTAATCTACATGGGAAGTAGAAAAAGACAAGACCTCCTGAGTAAACTGGGAGCCTGGGGATCATGGGAGAGGGCAGAAGGGGAGAGTGGAGGAGGAAGGGGAGCAGAGAAAAATATGTAGCTCAATAAAACAATAAAAAAGAAAAGTAAATTCACATGTTTTAACTCTAGTCGGGCTTCAGATCAAAGCCCAACATTTGTAACTACCATGTTATGTGTATGAATGTACATGTGAAAGGTTCTTTTTATATAGAAAGTAGGTATAAGACACAGAAAAAGAGAAGAGTTGAGATTTAGAAGTTTGCATTAAGTAAAAGTGAATAGTCTCATATGTAGTTTTAAGAATGTAAATTAGTTATCTGTCTTTAAGGCTTTGGTGGCATAGAGCAATCATCATCATCATCATCACCATCATACCAATCTTAAAGGAAAGAAAGGAAGGAAGGAAGGAAGGAAGGAAGGAAGGGAGGTAGGAAGGAAGGAAGAAAGAAAGGAAGAAAAGAAAGAAAGAATATTGAAGCTGGGCATGGTGGTATACACGTCTTATTTCACACTCAAGAGAACAGCCTCAAGTTCAGCCCAGGTAAAGTAAGTACCAGGCCAGAAATGAATACATAAAAACACGCTGACTCCAAAAATAAAATTAAAAGCTAAAAGTAACAAGTTTTTATGTCATTTAGACTTGGTAGTTCTATTTTTAAAAACTTGACCACTGAGCAAACACCTTAAATATCAATGATAGATCAGCTAAAATAATAAAGGACTGTTTTCTTGAATATTGTTGATTGATAGGACCATACATGCCATGATTTAAGTGGAAAATGAATGTAAATATATTTAAATATATATATTTAAATAACTTTTTATGTATTTGTAAAATATTGGATACATATATATGTAAAACTTATAAAGAAAAATAACAGTAAACTTATGAGGTTTTGTTTGGTTTTCTTTAGTATTAAATTTGCAAAGGGTATATATTGAATTCACATTAAAATTATCAAAGTAAAAACATAGAGTCTATTTAAACTTAAGATGGAAAAATATCTATAATTTAAGTCCATTAGGTAAGAGAAGGATCTCCATGAGCATTATGCATTTATTTAATGACTTGATCAACAAGAGCTGTTGAGGGACTACACTTTGACAAGACCCAGCTGTGCTATAAAAGAGAGCTATAAAAAAAGAGCTGAAGCAGTTGTGGAAGTTGAAGCAGATTTAATCACCTTGGCTACTGGAGTGTTTTAACCTGTGGTTTTCAGACTTGTAGCCTGAACTGAGTAGGTGCAACATGCTTCAGATTAGATGACAAGACAGAATGTATTTATCCTTAATAAATACATTCAGTCTGTTTAGCAATTGATTAGTAAAATATTTAGCATCTTTCAAATACTTGCAACATGTCTATGCTACAAAAAGGGAAAATAAATAAATTTCAGAAAGCTAGTGGCACACTTGGAAGATTACCACTTAAGTGTTGTCTTAAAAAATGAATTCATAAGCCAGGTGGTGGTGGTGGCACACGCTTTTAATCCTGTCATTCAGAAGGCAGAGGCAGGTGGATCTCTGCGAATTCGAGAGCCCAGTCTGCTCTACACAGTGAGTACCAGGACAGCCAAGGCTACACAGAAAAATCCTGTCATGAAAACATATATAAAATTCTAGAAAAACTTCAAGAAAGGACCAGTCATCCTTTAGAGAAACCTTCTCTGAGAAAGTAATACTAGAGATGTATGTCCTTTATTGAATGACTAAGCATTGACGAGACAGAAAAGGCAAAGGGGGGGTTGAGATAGGAAAAAGAATATATGCAAAGGGATTAATAGTGATTTCCTGGCTATTAAAGTCTAATCACCATAATGAGGTAGGACTGTTGCTTTGAATTATAGAAATTATTAAATGTTATTACCTGTCCCACAAACATAAATTATAAATATCATCACATTGTTTAAAGCTGCTTTGAAGGTTGTCACTCAAGCCTCAATAGGGCTCTTGTCAACAGAAAGTCTGAAATGCTCTCCTTAAGTTTCTCCCACCACCCCCGAACTGCTCATCAATCCTGGGTCAGTTGCTGAGTCCCAACTTGCCTTGGTTACATTTTTATCCTCAGCTGTTGTTTCTAATCCTCACTGCTGTGCTTTGTTGATTGGACCATTAGGTGTTTACAGGAATATTGTCAAGACAAGTGAAGCAGAGTCCTTCCCCTGGAGACTCAGGACCCATTGTGGAAAGCCATGCTAATAGCTAAGATCCTCTTTAATTCTGCATTTCCAAGACCATACCTGATACAGTTGTTTAGTCAGTGTCACCGTGACCTAACAAATCTCTCATCTGACTCTTTTCACCCAAGGAGAGAAAGAGGAGGGATATCAGATTTCCCTCCTAGAAGGCCTTAGACTTTCCTTTGACACACTGACTCTTCCTTCCATTGTCTATGCTATTCCTCTACAAAACAAAATGCAAATTGTGATGTTGAGTCCCAATGGATACAAATACAGGACAACCCCCACACCCAAGGCTCAGGGAACATTGCAAAAGAGGGGGCAGAAGGATTGTAAAAATCAGAGGGTCGGGGAGTTTGCTGTGAGATTATGACTCCTAGTAATGTCAGAAGCTATAACCATAAAGTCTCAGCAATATAACTGCCCAAACATCAGTTGAACAAGGGGAGCACCAATAGACATTTTAAAGTGGATGGGGAAGGGACATGAGGCCCCAACCCTATACAAAGAACTACCTACAGACAGCTAAGGAATGCTGAGAGTTGAAGAAATAGTTTTTTCCCAGTGAAGAGCACACCAATTTGATATCCAATAACAAATGATCAGTCCTGAAAACATACATGCAAGTAACATATACAGACTAAACAAGATATATATATATATAGTGTGGAGAATGGTCTGTATTCTGTCAATTATATTTTAAATAAATGCTGATTGGCCAGTAGCCAGGCAGGAAGTATAGGTGGGACAACTAGACACGAAGTAGAGGTGGGTCAATGAGAACAGGAGAATTCTGGGAAGGAGGAAGCCCATTTCTCTGCAATCCTTGCCCAGCCACAGAAGAAGCAAGATGTGACTGCCATGCTGAAAAAGGTACTGAGTGATGTGGCTAACATAGATAAGAATAATGGACTAATATAAGTTGTCAGAGTTAGAAGCCTGAGATACTAGGCCAATCAGTTTATAACTAATGTAGGCCTCTGTGTGATTTCTTGGGGATCTAATGATTGCGGGAACTGGGTGGGACAGAAAACCTCAGTCAACATACACACACACACACACACACACACGTATGTGACAACAATTAACGTAAAAACAGGCCATGAACTTGAGGGACAGCAAAGAGGAGTGTATGGAAAGGTTTGGAGGGAGAAAAGGGAAGCATAGAATGATGTAATTACATTATAATCTTAAAAAAATGAAAGAATGAAACAAACAGAAAGTATCTATTATGATGCTGGAGAGATGTTTTGGCAGTTAAGAGAGCTTGTTTGTCTTGCAGAGGACCTGGGGTTCAATTCCCAGCACCCGCATGGTCGCTTACAACCCTCCATAACTCCAGATCCAGGTGATCCAAAGGGCAAGCACATGGACACATACATTCAGGAAAAGCATTCATACACATAAAGTAAAATAAATAAATCTAAACAAACATTTCAAAAGATCCGATGCCTTGACTTAGGGCACCGATAAAGTGCCTGATTGCTTTATATTTATATAACTAAGACAGAGACAAAGTAACTATTCCAAGAACAAAGGTCTTTAAAAATCATTCTTTGTTCCTGCTTGTAAAGAATAAGTTCAATTTTCTTCCCTAGAATAATTAATCTTTGTCCACTCCCTATTTTAAAAAAATCAATGATAATGTTCTCATCTATTATATGACAAATTGTCTAACTTGCCTAATGTGGAAATAGAGTTTCACCCCCATGCATTTAGCTCAGTCTGCTCATTCAGTCCAGATGCTCCCAGACCATTATTTATCTCTGTAACTCAGACACAATACACATTGGTGATGCATATGGCAGAAGTTTTTTTTTTGGGGGGAGGGGATAGGCTATGTCTTCCAAGCTACTAAAGCAGGGGCAGGGGAATTGAACACCTAGTGCATTTGTCAACTAGTGTGAGTGTATTTCTGCAAGGGCCATTATGCTTGCTCTTCAAAATCAAGTCACAGAAGGCAGAACTTAGGTAAAGTTCCAAAGAGAGGGAGACAGTAGAAAGTGGGTGTGAGGATCATAGTTTCTCTAGAAGTCAGGCTTTGAGAAAAGAAACTGCAACAAGTATTAATTTTAGTTTCCTGCTGGAAGTCATTTGTTTTGCTTCACTATTTTCCTCAAATGACTACAGAGCAGTCAGTTGTCCTTTTCAATTTATTAGTTTCATGATAATAATCTCCCAGCTTCTTTGCCTTTAAATTTGGGAATAACAAAACCCAATATCAAGCATTTTCTTTTCATCTTTTGTTGTGCTAGTCCCCAGTATACTGCTCTTTTGAATTAAATGAAAATGAAATGCATGTATATCACATTTTATAAGCCCAAATGAAGTTTTGACACATTATCAGCAATTGGTTTTTAGAAAAAAGCCACAGATCTGTCAGCTTGTTTGTCATACAGTGTGGAGGTACTCATCAGAAATCCAATGATTGGCCCATCAGGTCGAAAGACCTGATGCCTGGTGGTCTTCATCCTCCTTGGTTCATGTGCTGGCTTTGAACTAGATCTGTATCCACTGAGCGCCACCCAGAACTGGGACATAGCATTACTGTGCCTGAGCTGTCTGCTCCCCTTCCTTCCAGAGAATTTGATCTTTGATTTTTGCTGCTGCTGTTGATTTATTCCTATCATAGTTGTGGATACTGTCATTTTATATACTTAAAATGTGGACTGTAAAGCTAGTTTGGGGACAGTCCGGTGGTTCAGTGAGTTAAGACACTTGCCTTTAAACCTGGTGACCTGAGTTCAATCCCAGGAGCCACAAGATGGAAGGATAAAACCAAATTCCTAGGTGTAACATGATTAACAAAAGCCCAGAGATAGATATTGGTATTCAACCTGAAGGTCAAAAAAGCAAAACAGCCAGTCACCGGCTCTTACCTCTACCTCAGTCCAAAATGGCGATCCTGCCTCCAGGAATCTCAGAATGAGACTGAGAATGAGAGCTGATGAAGGGCATGCATCACTACTGCCTGGTTTCTATGGCAGCTGGTGTGGCCAGTAGGATTAAAGGTGTGTGTCATTGACGCCTGGTCTGTAAGGCTGGCCAGTGTGGCTGTTTTACTTTTCTGATCCTCAAGCAAGATTTATTTATTAAAATACAAATGAAATGCTACTACACTGAGGAGTTGTCTTCTGGTCTCCATATACATGCTTCGGTGTGTGTGTGTGTGTGTGTGTGTGTGTGTGTGTGTGTGTGTGTGTGTGTGTGTGTGTGCATGCACACAATAAGTAAATAAAAAGAAGAGTGAAAAATAGCTTGGATAAGATTTTTATTTAGATAAGTCAAAATTAAAATTTTAGCCTAAGTAAAAGTTAAAAATGATATATTAATCTCATTCAGTGCTTCAGATATATTTAGCTTTGACCTCATCTAGGAAATGTATTTCTTTCTTTAAAAGTAAGGAAGTTGCTTGTGTTTATTTGTATACTGAACTTGTTCATGCTCAGGTGTAGATGCATCTCACACTAAAAGAGGCTGTGTTTTCTACAGGTTAAATGAGATCTAAGTTTTCCTTGACTGAGGGTTCTCTATATCAGAGGTGTCCTAAGGCTGCTGAGGAAAATGCATAGCAAGAGGTTTTGTCCTGGTTCTCCATTTGTGGAGACTTTTGTCACCAGGTGCAAAGACATCTAGAATTAGGCAGACAAAGAGCTAAGAAGCAATACCTGAATCCTATGTGACTATAATCAATACATGTGTTATTTACCATTAACTATGATTGATACATCTGCTATGTAACATTAGCTATGACTGATATATGTACTATGTAACATTAACATGCACTCTGCAACATCAACTATGACAGATACATGTGTTAGGTAATATTATTTATGTCTTATCCTATTAATTTTCCTAACAATCTCATGAGATGATTATCATTTTTCTTATTATATTGAAGAAACCTCTGAGGCTCAGAGATGTTAGGTAAGTAGCCTAACCTCCCAGAAAATGACATGGTAGAGCAGGAATGAGACACAGATCCTTCAGACTCCAGGTGGACAGTTCCTTGTGGATTTAAGGGATCTAAGAACCAAAATGACACATTACATAAAGGGACAAGTCATTGGATGAAATTCCATTCTTTTCTTTCAGTTTAGTCTCAGACTGTGAGAGTGAAAGGAGACTTCTGAGTCACTTGGATGTCTGCTAAATCCTTCCGGGAGCCCTCCACTCTGAAGTAGGTGCTGATGTTCCTAGTGAGTGTTGGGTATCTCATGGAGATGTCTGCTAAATCCTTCCGGGAGCCCTCCACTCTGAAGTAGGTGCTGATGTTCCTAGTGAGTGTTGGCTATCTCATGGACTCAAAGAGGCTCTGCTCATATTTTTTTAAGACCAGCTATGTTAATGTCCTTTGGAGACCTCCATATCTATTACTTCAAATGGATTACTTCCGTGCTACCTTAATATGTGACATCATTGGCCCTCTGGTCCATTTGACTAATCCTATGTGATAATGACTTTTAAGTGGTGTACTCAATTACAGGGATTTTCTGAGCATCAACGTTGAAAGAAATGAAATATTTGTGTCCTGTACTGTCTGTTTATCCTTATTTAAGGAGTCCATCATTTTAATAATTTAGGGTACCATATTTCTACTAGCTGCAGAGAAATGTAAAGACGGGCAGTTCTTTGGTCTCTGTAAGGCTCAACAATATTATGTTATAGAGGTAGAAAGAATATAAGATCTGAGGAAAGGAAGAAAAACTGTGAATTGCCATCCTCTAGACAGTCCATAGTCCTTGGAATCATGAAATTACAACTGCTGCGATGGCTTGCACTGGGCCTTCATAAGACTGGCCGTGTCATCAGTTAGTTTTTGGTGGCAAGGAGTCCTTAGTGTTCTCTGCACTACTCATTACTGAGCTCTTGGTTGCTGACAGAGTCTGGGAGAGAAGAAGTCTACCAGGCTCCAGTGGACAGTTTCAAAGCTGGTTCTGGTTAAAACAGTTGGTCAGAAAACAATGAAAAAGTGAGGAGGAAATTTGCAGGGAAAAGATGTGTGGGGTGACAAGAGTCATAGGGAAAGACGAGAAGGTGGGGAAAGCAAGAGAAATCAGAATGCGTTATAGCCATGTGTGGAAAGCTGGAATTTTTAGTAAGCTATACTAGTGCATATCACTCTTTCCTTTGTTACAAGAAAAATGTTATTTGACTTCCACAGTCTTCAAGTGCATCTGTGGTGGTTCGAATGTAACTGGTTCCGATGAGCTCATGCGGAGTGGCGGTGACCTTGTTCAAGGAAGTGTGTCACCATGGGGGTGGGCCTGAGTTCTTTTATTCTCAAGCTACACCTAGTTCAGTTCACTTTCTGTTGAGTGCAGATAAAAATCAAGGATTTCTTTTTCTTTAAGATTTATTTACTATTATTTTATGTGTATTTGTGAATGTCTACATGTGGCTATACACACCGTGTATTTCTCTGCTACTCATGGAAGCAGAAGAGGACTACAGATCCCTTGGAATTGGAGTTCTTGCTCATTGTGAACCAAACCCAAGTCTTCAACAAGATCAACAAGTGCTCTTAAGCATTTGGCCGTCTCTCTACCTCCACCAAATATATTTATTATAAGAAAACAAAGGGTTTTTTTTTTAGCAATCTGATTATATTACTTTCTTTGAGAAGTTTGTTAAGTTTATGTGATGACTGTAAGCAGGTACTTGACTATGGAACAAGTATTAAATTCTCTGCCTCTTCTTTGCCAAGTGCTTAAAGACCTTGGAATAATTTCCTCTCTGAGTATGTAAGTAACCATTCTCCTCTGGGTGTATGTGAAAGTGTGCTCTGTTCTGGACATCTATCATGTAGCTTTTTATTAATGTCAATTACATGCCTGATACAAAGTTTTCCTCATATGTCACTCCATTCATCTAGAGGAAGAATTATAGCACAAATCTATATGATCTCTACCTGTCAAACAAGAAGGCTGAAGTTCAGGCAGACCAACTACTCAGTAGTTATATGGATAGCACCCAGCAATGGCAAGGTTTACTAGATATGTCTGCCTTTTTCATGAATAAAACCTTTCCTGGAAATGAGCTAGAAGAAACATTTTAGGAGGACATGTAGCTGGGAAAGTAGCTTTGAATTTTATCCTACTTGAACATCAAGCCTTGCATTCATTTATTCATTCATTCACTAGTTCTGTGTGTACCTACTGGGTGCTAAATAGTCTGAGAACTGGAAATATAGCAGTAAATTAAAAAGTATAAATCAGGCTGGAGAGACAGTTCAGCAGTTAAGATCATTGGTTGTTCTTCCAGGTGACCGGAATTCAGTTCCCAGCACCCACAAGATGGTTCACAACCATCTTTAACTCCAGTTTCGTGTGACCTGATACCCTCTTCTGGCCTCCCTAGGTACCAGGCACACATGTGGTCCCATAAATAAAGTGAAAGCAAAACATCCATACACATAAAATATCATTTTTAAATAAAGTATAAATCATGGCCAGTGAATATGGTTCTCTGAGTAAAGACACTTCTGCCAAGCCTGGCACCTGAGTTAGTTCCTCAGGACCCAAATGGTAGAGAGAACCAATGGGTTGTCCTCTGATCTCTACTTGCTTGGTCCCACCATGCTTGTAATTAAAAAAATAAATAAATAAAACACTCTAAATTGTTGCCTCTCAGACACTTGTTGTATTTGAGATTATTAAAGGAGAAATAATGTCCTCTGGCATTACTTTTGCAAAGATGCTTCCAGCCACAATGTGTAGCATCATCTAAGGGAGGGAGGGTGTGTAGCAGCAAGACTATTGAGAGGTGTCTGCAATAGTCCAGGTAATGGGGCTGGAAGTTTGGAGCAGAGCATAGCAGAAGTAGTGAGCTGGGTTCTATATAGACTTTTATAGAAGTCACTAGGATTCTCTGAGGAGGTGGCTTATCCTGGCTTTCTCAGGAGCTCAGATCTGCCTGCATCTGTGACCTCTTTTCTTTCACCTGATGCTCCAGCGTGAAATGATTTCATAGCTGTATTCAGATCAAGCAAACTGGAGCTATTTCCTGCAGGACTCTTACCACCAGGCTTCTGCGAGGAGAATCTGTCAGTGCCTGGAGTGGGCAGGGTGGAGCTTGATGTCTCAGGAGCACGTGCTGCCCAGACTGTGGCTTGTGGGAAGCAGTGGGTATGTGGTTATACCTGATATTGGTACCATGTAGACCTCAGCGCCACTCAAAGTGCATCGCAATCATCCCCACAATTCCCCTTTGCTATTTACCAACAATTAAGACAGGAGAAATTTTAATTCTTCATAGAAAAGTGGCTCATTTAAGGGATTGTTTTATAATACTTGTTAATGATTACTGGACAGTCTTGGTAACCCAGAAAAAGGTGTTAGGAGTGACAGGTCTGCCATTGATTAAAATCTTCAGCTTACAATGGTGGATGCATCTTCATTGTAAATTGAAAAACAATCACCAGTTCTCAACTTGTGGGTTCCAACTCCTTTAGGGTTAAATGACCCTTTCAAAGGGGTCACCTAAAACCATAGGAAAACACAGATAATTATTTACATTATGATTCATAACAGTAGCAAGATTACAGTTATGAAGTAACAACAAAAATAATTTTATGGTTGGGGTTACTACAACTTGGAGAGCATTGATGGTTAGTCCTTGTGATCATGTGACTCACTAGGAACCCTGACTTGCTACTGCTATCCAGTAACAGGAGAAATGATTACACTGTTTATCTGTAGTGCAAGAAAAGACCAAGCCTTGGAATTCAAAGTTAGTTTTCTACTAAATAGCTATATATTTTGTTCATTCAATCACATTTTAAAAATTCTAAGTTGACTCAGAGACTATCTCTACACATTGTTTATTGCAAGTCCATGAAGGGGCTATCATGCTGTTGGTGAAGTGATGTGAAGAAATGGCAGGCTGATCATTCAATTAATTTTCATTGACCTTGAGGGATTGGCTTTATATTTTCCAGTATCTGAGTAACCACAGACATTGCATCAGCTTCTTAGTTATTACATTCTTAGGGAGAGCATGAGAAACTGTGCTGGTGGATTCAGCCCAAGAGGCAACCCCTGCTCACCTTATCCTTAAATACTGCTAAGTGATCTGGGTTCTGCTGAAGTCTCTGGAAAGGCTTTAAGATCATAGGCTTCTTCTAATTGTGCCTTCTAGATATGTTATAATAAATACTTCACTGAATTTGACCATACACTGGACCCTGGAGGTTATCTCTGAAGTTGCAACCTTGTGTTATCATCCAAACCCTGAGACAGGGTCCATACCAACAAGAGACAGGTACCTCTGATTCCTATTTACCTCCATAGTGCAGAAGAGGTCTCCATCATTTGAAAGTCATTCAAAGCAAACTGAAGGATGCCTTTTATTATTTTCCCAGGACTGCGTCCAAAAAGAACACTGCGCTTGGTGCTCTGGACAGCTGAAGAACAAGGTGGAATTGGTGCCTCCCAGTATTATGAGCTACATAAGGTAAAACTACTCAGGATGTGCTGAACACTTATATTTGCAATGTCAGCATAAACCAAAAGCATTGATTTGTATTTGGTTTTTTAAATCCTCTGGAATTGTCTATTTAAAAGTTCTTAGTCCTTTGTGGCAGGCTAACTCTGGCACATACCCAGTCCTGTAAGTGAGAATGTCCTGGTGAGATGAAGATGCTATGTGGGGTTAAAGGGTCTTCTATTTGCTCATCATACCCATGGCCCAAGAAATTTCTCAGCTGTGTGTTGCAATTTCTTAGAGCCTTGCTTATTCTGCTGTGCTCATAACATGGCAGGAAGCAATGGGTAAGCATTCCCTCCCCGCTGAGCCAAGCCCCCTGCATTTGTGTCCCCAAACCTCCTAGAAGTCCTAGAATGTGAAACCCCAAGATCTGGACTCAGCCAGCAGCATCACCTTCATGGTGGTAGAAATGTAGCAACTACAGATCTCTGATCTGGAAACACGGAGACAGCCTGATTAGATACTAAATTAGGCACAGATGGAGCCTGAAACAAGAAAGCTGTTATGGAAGGTCATAATTTTCTAATCTACAAAACTCCCTTCAACACTGGAGGGGTAAGAGTTATTACTGAAAACAGCTTTGAGAGAATAAAATATATAAGGACAGGGACTGTCTAGCATAAGTGGAACATTTGCTCAAAGAGAAGCTATTTGAGTGCCCCTGTGTGAGCAGGGAAGAAGGTGTGCATGTCTGTTGTTGCTGCTGCTTCTGATGATGATGATGATGATGATGATGATGGCATGTTCTCCCTAAATCTTGAGATTAGAAAAAAAATAAGGTTGAATGATCTAGATCAGACAGAAGTTTTCTTTATGAATTATGTTTATGTCCTTTTATGCAATTTTATACAGTATTCATCTCTATGCACACTATTTCAGCTAATTAGAGCATGAGTTCAGGGTCATAAATTTAGTCAGAGTATAATCATTTATTTTGCAAAAGGCTAATGAGTTATACCTAGCCTTTTCACTACAATTCTTTGGCTTCCAGCATTTCTTGAGATAAGAAAATTCCAGACAGCTGTCCTCTGGTTGATGGTGAACTACATTACTATATCTTGTGGTGGACTTCATTATTACAAAAGGATTATTCTGGATTAAGCAACATTAACCTTTTTGGAGTACACAGTATGTTTCACATAGTATGCTAAGTTTCAAGTTTAATGTCATAACAGCTTCATTCAAAGCCTGGGCATGGTAGTCTGTGTTTGTAATCTTAGCACTCTGGAGGTTGAGTGAGGAAGATGGTGAGTTCAGGGCCGGAATCTGCTACAGAGTGAGCCATTATTTGAAAAGAAACAACATAAAGCAAGTTCACCTTGACCATCTAGGGGCTCGTGCTTGTTTTTGTCAACTATACACAAACTGGGGTCATCCTGGGAGAAAAAAAAACCCCATTGAGAAAATGCCTCCTTAAGATTGTAGGGCATTTTACTGGTTAATAGTTGATGGGAGCGGGACCAGCCCACATCTCAGGGCAGGTAGTTAATTATATAATCAAACAAGCTGAATAATCCATAAGAGAGCAAGCAGGTACGTAGCACTACTCCATGGCCTCTGCTTCAGTTCCTGCCACCAGGTTCCTGTTTTGAGGGCCTGTCTTGGCTTTCCCTGATGACGGACTGTAACTTATAAGGAAAAACAAAAACCTTTCCTCCCAAAGTTGCTTTGGATCATGATATTTTATCACAGTGATAAAACCTAGCTAAAATAAGGCTATAATGTAATGGATGACACAGGTCACTCTACATTGTTGTGGAATATTAGTTTAAAATGTGTTATGTTCATTTCTGCTGTGGAATAATTGTTTAAGAACGTGAAGATGTATTTCGCTCTTTTATGTTGCAGCTGTTTAACTCTATAAAACTGTGTTACCTGCCTAAAACACCTGATTAGTCTAATAAAGAGCTGAACAGTCAATAGCTAGGCAGGAGAGAGAAATAGGTTGGGCTGCCAGGCAGAGAGAATAAATTGGAGGAGAAACCTAGGCTCAAGGGAAGAGCAAGATGTGGGAAAAGTAGGAGAGGAGGACACAGGGGCCACCCAGTCACCTAACCAACCACTGAGTAAGAAAGAAACAAAGATCTATAGAATAAAGAAAGATAAAAATTCCAGAGGCAAAACATAAAGAAAAACAGGATAATTTAAGTTAGAAAAGCTGGCTAGAAACAAGCCAAGCTAAGGCCGGTTATTCATAAATAAGAATAAGTCTGAAGCTGGATGGCAGGCCCCCAAAGAATAATTAAAAAAAAAACACAGCTACACTATGTTTACTATAAGGTTCGTTAATCCTTCCGATTAAAATACAAGGTGTTGATAGTGGGCAGAGGAGGGTCACCTATTGTGACTTTGACGGACAGTCAGGAGAAACTGCACAGAAGAAATGACATCCAAGTTGAGATCTGGGGAAGGAGGAGAAGTGAGGCAGGAGTAGGTGACATCAGGCTTTAGCAGAGGGAACTGTGTGTACAAAAGCTGGACTAGGAGAGAGCATGGCACCCCCGAGGAATAGGAAGGGTCTCAGAGTGTTTGGTGTACCGAATACAAGATGGAGAGAACAGAACACTGGGCAGAAAGGTAATACGCAGCCTGCATAAGACACTCTCTCCTCAGGGCAAGAAGAAGACCCAAATCATTTTTAAGGAAGGGCTCTAAAATTGTATATATCTCATTGTTCATGAAAATGGGATTCCTGAATGAGCTACTCTAAAGCTTTTTTTTTAAAGAATTTTTTAAATATACTCTTCCCAAAGGAAAATATTTGGGTTCAAACTGTGGTAGATTTGGCAATTTCCTCACCACTGAAATTCTGAGAATTGAAAGAAAAGCTTATGCTCTGTGAGGTTTAAGTTTCACTGTGGCCTACTAAAATGCAAGGAACTAGTGAGAAATGACTGGACTTTACATTTCTAAGAAGTTGACAGGCACAGATACATACACACACACAAATACGTGCTTACACACATATAAACACACACTTACACAATTGTACACAAGTATACTTACACACAAACATGTTCACACATGTAAACAAACACATACATACAAACGTACATATGTAATCATACAATTGTACAAATACAAGCATATAAGTCATACATACACACTTATAAGCACACATGAATACACATGCACACCCACATTAAACATTATCATACACACTTACATGTACACACACATACACACATGCCACACATAAATGCAAACACATAATACATGTATACACAATACACACAAATATACACATTCATACACACATCTACAGACATATACCCACATAACATACACACACACCTATATGCTCCACCATTCATAAACACACATACACAAATGTATATACACTTATTCATGTATACACACATATATATGCACGCATAAACAAACTTACACATATATGCATACATACACACATGTACATAATACACACAAATGTGCAATACACATACTTAGAACATATAAACAATGCTCAGAAACATGCATACACATGTGTACATGTACATATGTACACAGATATACATATTTACACAAATATGAACACATATGTATATACAAATATGTGCATAATTTTATAAATGTATTTATATATACACACATGAACACTCAAATACATAAACACACAAATGTACACACATATGCAAACACATACATGCTTACACACATATACCCACACCTACACACACATGCACACATCTATATACACATGCCTATACACATCGATACTTACACAGAGATACACAGACTCATACACACATGGACACACACATACACTCATACAAGCACTCACAGGGTGAGCAATCTCACAAAGCCGGTTTGTACCGACAGAACTGGTATTGGCATGAACCCACCTACACTCTGATATCTGTTCTGCATTGCATTTTCAGGACTGATGTTGAAATTATAAACATTTCAGAAAAGAACACAATAGTTTTCTTGTTTTATAGCAGCTCTTTACATATCCAGCATGATTTATATGCTTCAGCCCATCTCCCATGATTTCTTTTAGGTTCTTATGTTTTTAA
This sequence comes from Ondatra zibethicus, assembly GCA_004026605.1. Classification (NCBI taxonomy): domain Eukaryota; kingdom Metazoa; phylum Chordata; class Mammalia; order Rodentia; family Cricetidae; genus Ondatra; species Ondatra zibethicus. The sequence continues at coordinate 19,417 of PVIU01021883.1, forward strand.
CTTAAATTAGATATAGGAGCTGGAGAGATGGCTCAGTGGTTAAGAGTTCTTGCTGCTCTTCCAGAGGACCCAGGTTCTATTCCCAGTGCTCACATAGTAACTTACAGCCATCTGAAACTCCACTTCTAGGGATCTGATGCCCTCTCCTGGCCTCTGTGTGTATCAGATGTGTGTGTGTGGCACACAGAAACATGCATACAGAAAAAGCACCCATTCACATAAAATAGTTTTTAAAAATATATACAAGAGCGAATATGTAAGCAAATCATAAATCCTGGGCCGGGGGGTTAAACAGATCAACAGCGTTTGTCTCATTCAGGTTATAAGAAGTGAGACAAACTAAGTTGACATTTAATATGACTTAGCATTGGCATCCAGCTGGCAAGCAGTGGGCAGTGGATGTTTTTATCAAACAGTGGTAGAGATGGCTCAGAATATCTCCACTCACATCACGCTGACAGGAACTCATCATGTTGTCCAGCTTCTTTAGAGGCACTGTCCCAGATGGACAGCCACTTCCCAGCTACAACTCTACACTCAGATGGTAGCACACAGCCGCAGTGCAAAACTGTCCTGCTGAGTTTTCTCACTTCGTTCTGACCTTCTCCATGGTGCTCAAAATCAGTCAGCTCTGTGAGCTACGTTTTAAGTAAAACTAACATTTTGAGGAGGCTAGTTCACACACACACACACACACACACACACACACACACACACACACACACATGTTGCTGTTCATTTTCTACTCCTTTTACTCTTTTGGCTTTTGTGGGGCCAAACAAATCGCACAGGGAGTCTTATTCTTTCTTATGAATGCCTTGGCTTGGCTTGTTGCTAATCAGCTTTTTAAAAATTATCCCATCTATCTTTTGCCTCTTTGCTTTTACATTTCTCTTCTGTAAATCTTACTTTCACTCTTACTCCGTGACTGACTGTGTAGCTGGGTGGCTGCCCCTGATGTCCTCCTCTCCTTGTTCTATCTTGTTCCTCCTCCTTCCAGATTTCTCTTTCTATTTATTCTCTCTGCGGCCAGTCCTGCCTATTGCTATTGGCTGTTCAGACCTTCAGGTGTTTTAGACAGGCAAAGAATCACAGCTTCACAGAGTTAAACAAATGAAACATAAAAGAACACAACACATCTTTGCATCATTAAACAAATGTTCTACACCATAAATAAATGTAACATATCTTTAACTAATATTCTACAACACATGCACAAGTCTTTGGTTATATAGATTTCATGTTCTAGCTTTTTCTTTCACAGATAAATCCTGGTGCCACTGCCAGTGGCCCCTCAGTCTGCCCCAGCCATGCAACTGTCAGCCACATTTAGAGGAACTAGTTTGGTCCTATGCTTGTTCCTTTCCAGTCTGGCTGGAGTTGGTGAGCTCCCATTAGCTCAGGTAGACTGTTTCAGTGGGTGTACCCATCTTGGTCTTGACCTCTTTGCTCATATTCTCACTCCTCCCACTCTTCAACTGGACCTTGGGAGCTCAGTTCAGTGCTCCGATGTGGGTCTCTGCCTCTGTTTCCACCAGTTGCTGAATGAAGGTTTTATGGTGATATTTAAGATATTCATCAGTCTGACTATAGGGCAAGTCAAGATCGGATCCCCTCTCCTCTGTTGCTTAGGGTCTTAGCTGGGGTCATCCTTGTGGATTCCTGGGAAATTCTCTAGAACCAAGTGTCTTGCTAACCCTATAATGGCTCCCTCAATTAAGATATCTCTTTCCTGGCTCTCATCTCTATCCTTCTTCCTTCTCGATTATCCCATTCCCTCAAGTTCTCCTCACCCCTCCCCTTCTTCCCTCCTCTTCCCCTTCTATTCTCCCTTCTGCACCTACCCCCATGCTCCCAATTTTGTCTGGTGATCTTGTCTGTTTCCACTTTCCAGGTGGACCTATATATGGTTTCCTTAGGGTTCACCTTATTACTTAGCTTCTCTAGGATTACGAACTATAGGCTCAATATCTTTTGTTTATAGCTAGTATCCACTTATGAGGGAGAACATACCATATTCATCTTTCTGGGTCTGGGTTACCTCCTTCAGGATAGTGTTTTCTAATCCCATCTATTTGCATGCAAAATCAAAGATGTCATTGTTTTTTACCACTGAGTAGTACTCTAATGTGTAAATGTGCCACATTTTCTTTATCCATTCTTCAGTTGAGGGGCATCTAGGTTGTCTCCAGGTTCTGGCTATTACAAATAATGCTGCTGCTATGAACATAGTTGAACAAATCTCCTTGTAGTATGATTGAGCATCTTTTGGGTATATGCCCAAGAGTGGTATTGCTGGGTATTGAGGTAGGTTGATTCCCAATTTTCTGAGAAACTGCCATACTGATTTCCAAAGTGGTTGTACAAGTATGCATTCCCACCAGCAATGGATGAATTCCATTAAATGTGCCTGATCTCGTCTGATCTCAGAAGCTAAGCAGGGTTGGGCCTGGTTAGTACTTGGATGGGAGACCCAAGGGCTTAAACTTTTTAAGTGATTGTGTTAGAGTTGCTTATCACATGGTTATTAGTGGTATAAACTGAGAATCAGCAACTCAGAAACCACAGGCCAAATGTATCCTGCCACTGGTTTATGTGACCTCAAGCTACCAACATTTTACGTCTTCAGCTGGCAACGCAGGGAACTGAATGTTGCCCACAAAATTTAAGATATTAACTTTTGGGGCCCCTAGCAGAACATATTTATTGATCCATAGTCTTATGATAAAAAAAATTACAGTTTCACATTATTTCCTTATAATAATCTCTGTATTGTTTTATATGAAAAGAAAATTTTGTATATTTTCTTTGCAGTCAGATATATCTAAAAGTGAGTATTTTGCAGAGAGAGTGTATCGTTATAGAGCCAGGTCCACAGGCTGCTTCTCATTCTTTTTTTTTTTTTTTTTTTTTTTTTTTTTTTTTTTTTTTTTTTTTTTTTTTTTTTTTTGGTTTTTCGAGACAGGGATTCTCTGTGGCTTTGGAGCCTGTCCTGGAACTAGCTCTTGTAGACCAGGCTGGTCTCGAACTCACAGAGCTCTGCCTGCCTCTGCCTCCCGAGTGCTGGGATTAAAGGCGTGCACCACCACCGCCAGGCAGACTTTCCTTTTTTTTTCTCATTCTTGTTGGGTAGAGTTGACCAGCACAGTTGGTGAAGCATGCATGGGATCAGCTGTGGAGGAAAACTTTACGTAGAAAGTTCTTGTTCTATTTTCTTTTTGCTCCTCTGAATGTGTTTTTATTTCCCACTCAAAGAACCTATTCGGCAATGAAAATTCTAAAGAGCTATTGTAATGAACATGCCTACTTGCTCTTCATGGGACTAGAAACAACATTCGTACTCATTGTCATTTTTTAGTAAATATGCCTTGATTTACAATGTGTTTTTATTAGTTATTCATAGAAAAATTAAATTATAGAGCGAAATTTATTGCCAGACTGATTTTCAAAATTAGATTCTGATTAATAACCACCTTTACTTTATAATTATGCTGTTTTGTAAACCATTAGCTTAATCATTTTAATGCCTGTTGAAATTTGCTTAATACTGAAAATTCACTAAGTTAGAGTAGCATATATGAGGCTATTTGTACTCAGTACATAAATTTTTAAATTCACATAGGATTTTATTGCAATATCTAAAATGCTCTTTCCAAGGAAACACAAACTTTCTATCAAAAAAGTATATACATGGATCTTTTGGCAACATTTACTAGGTAAAATTATGGAAAATAGACACTATTGAGATTTTGCGATGACAATTAAATTAGTCAATCAGAATTTAGTCCTTTGTTCACCAATATAACAACATATCAATAATAATTGGCCTTTAAGGAGGAATGGCTTATTTTAGTGTCTTAGTTAGGTTACTGTTCCTAACCTGATAAGACGCCGTGATCAAAAACAGGGTGGGGAGGAAAGGGCTTGTTTGGCTTATGCTTCTATACCACAGTTCATCATCCAAAGAAGTAAGAAGAGGAACTCAACCACAGCAGGAGTCTGGAGTCAGGAGCTGATGCAGGAACCTTGGAGGGCTCCTGGCTTGCTCCCCATGACTTGCTTAGCCTGTTTTCTTATAGAAATGAGGACCACCAACTCAGGAATGGCACCACCCACAATGACCTGGGCCCTCCCCCATCAATCCCTAATTAAGAAAATGCTCCAAAGGCTTGCCTACAGTCTGATTTTATGGAGGTATTTTCTCAATCGAGGTTCCCTTCTCTCAGATGACTGTAGCTTGTGTCAAGTTGACATAAAACTAGCCATCACATCTGGTAATCATCACATGGATCAACATGAGAGTGTGCCCATTGTGCTGGAAACGTCCTTTATACTTCTTCAAATTGACCTCCATCTCCACCAAAGGCAAATACTGTATTGAATTTTTTCTATTACCACAGATTGGTTAAGCCTGGTCTTGGTCTTCATATAAACATAAGCATGTAGTATGTAATCTTGAATTTGTATTCTTTCACTATGATTTTGGGATCCATCAGCATTGCTGCATTAACAGGAGTTGGCCCCTTTTTAAGTTGCTCTTTGTTGCGTGAATAGTACCCAATTTCTTTTCTCCAGAAGAAAAGGAACATAAGTATTCTGTTGATGGACATTTCTGTTTGTTCTAGTGTTAGCTACTGTAAAGGTGCTATCAACATTTCTGTACAGATATTTAGATGGCCATATACATTTACTTTACATTCTAGGAGTAGCTAGATCATATGACAGACCATGTTCAATTTCATTAGAAACTGATAAAAGATGGGAGCTTATCATTTTACATCCTCACCAGCAATATATGGGCATCCTAGCTACTCCTATCCTTCCCAGTATGTACTCTGGTGGCCATTTCATGTTGGGTGATTCCCATAGGTATCATATTTTACATATGTTTAAAGTTGTAATTCTGAAGACCAGAAGAAAAGTTTTGTCTCTACTCAAATGGTTCTTTATTCTCTCCTCATTCATTGCAATAAGTCCATCTTGATTCTGGTGTTCTATAATTTAGAGAAATTATAAAAGACTTTTTCACTCACTTGAGGTTGGTGTGTATATTAGTATTCTTTGCTGTGAAAAATATCATGACCAAAGACAACTTGTAAGAGAAAGGGTATATTTAGTTTTATAATTGCAGAGGGAGACTCCATAAAGTTAAAGAAGGCAGAAAAGCAGGCAGCAGAAGTAGAAAGCTGGCTGATTGTGTTTAAGCTATACACAGGAGGCAGAAAGAAATCAGGAAGCAGGACAGGCCTATAAAACTCAGAGCCCATCACCACTAACATACTTCTTCCAGCAAATTTGTACCCTGTAAGGATCCATAACTTTCCCAAACAGCATCATCACTAGAGAATGAACCAAGTGTTCAAGAGCCTATTAGGGATATTTCTCATTAAACCATCTTAAAGAGGATACTGTTAGTGATTGGGGTGATGCAATTTCAATGTGGGAGGAATGCCTTGGAATAGCAGGACATAGATTGGTGACCTGCTGAAGCCACAACTGATTCCTTAGGGCATTAAGGGAGAGCAGGCTTGCTAGAACTCAATGGGACACCAGAGAGGAGAGAGACCACCTCAATGCTCAGCAGAGGGTGACTTCATTTATGACCAGAAAGAAAGTTGGTTTTAGAAAGGATGTAAGGGCCTGCTAAAATTCCTTTGCATTATTGCTTATTGATCAAGCGATCATTTAAAACATGAACTGCTCATTAAGTTCAATCCAGCTCATGTTTACTAGAAAGAAATGTCACTACACAAAGAACATATTATTGTAAATAAAAGTCAAGTTGTGAAGGTGGAATCTAATTTTAAAATTTAGAAATACAATGAATTTCTCAAATTTTCAAATTAATTAATCAGGTGATGTTTGTGTAGATGCCATTTGTCCAAGCAGTTTTTCACGGACACAATGATACTCTCTTCCCTTCTCTTAGTAAGCTAGGATGTCACTTCTTACATCCTAAAATGTACAAAGGAGGAAACTGAATTAGTTCTGACCTTTCAAAATCTTTTCCATTTTAAGCAAAATGATTTGGCATAATTATAATTAGCAAAATGATCTGTCTTTAAGAAAGCTTCATTTTATGAAGTAGTCCAATAAAATCGATTGATATATCCTAGTTTGACATGAAAAATATTTAACCTTATCCTGATTTATTATCCAAACTTCAAGCAATTGAAACATAGGGGTAATGAACATGGCTGTTTTCTGGTAGTCATTAATAAGGGCAATATTTAAATAGGTTTTATCAAGTGAGGGAGAGGATTGATTTTGACTCTAAACATATCAGTTCATATTTAAACTCTAACTACCTTAAAACAGAAAAGTCTAAGATAAATATATATGATTATATTTAGCATTTCCTGTGTTTCCGGCACTGAGAAACAAAATTTCCTCATTACTTATATAAATATCCAAAAATATTAGCTACTTTTAGTAGTTAAGTTTTGCCAACTTTCTAACCCACATTAAGTTTCACAAAGTCACTGTAAATTAAAGGGGTGTGTTACAAATTCCAGGGAGACCTCCTCACATTATCCAGGTAAATTGTTTCTTAGGCATTTTTACTATGCATCCCTATTGTCCCCATATATTGTTACAGGGTGACAATACTAGAGTGTGACAGTATGGTGCTCCTGTTCAGACTTGGGTGTAAGAACAGCAAAGCTGATGTACATGTCCTGTGTAATGGCTCTCACTGTGTCACCACACAGTTTTCCCAGCACCATTAATGTCCCACATTGCATAACCTTGCTCATGAGAAATTATGGTTTCAACCAGTGCTTTTTGGCTTTTAAGCATCTTGTGTTTTTCTTTCAGTGTCTAGATATTTGCATAAATCAACCAAGCATATTACAAAATTAGTTTAAATTTCATTTCTCTTGGTGTGTTCTTAGTTTTCACTTGCATATAATTGGTATAGCACACCTGCGAGATGATGCCAATCTTATAAGAATTTGGGTACTTAATTTTATTTTTTCAAAGTAAGACTGTTTTCTGAAATTTTTTTGTCTCTCTCTCTCTCTCCTAAGTAGAATGTCATCATGGTATGGACTTTTACATTATATATATATATGCAATTGTATATAAATATATGTCAATCTGGGAAGAATTATTAAAATACTCCCTTTGCTTGTAGAAGAATCACATACCACTTTGTCAATGAGCAGGAGTGGGTGTAATATACTTCTGTTCTTTGTATCTCTTTAGGAAGAATACCTTTATACTGGTTTTCATTGAGATTTCTAAAAGAGAAAATAGTGTTAAATGCAACAACAAGCTGTGACAGCTAGAATGGAATTCTAGGGTTGTAAGACCTTACCTACTATTTGGGGTAATATTTATATTACCTATTATGGTTTCAGAGCACGTGGAGTTCTACTTAATTGTCGGTTCAAACTTACTACATGTATAAAAAAAAATCCTGATTTCTCTACTTCCATTACTAAACCAAATAATGCAATCCACCTTTTAAACTTGTTTCTGAAAACATTGAGCCAAAATGCTGAAGTTTGTTATAAATCGTTGTGACTAGCATAGCATCTTACTTTTCTCTAGCTTCAAAGCCACGGAGCAGGGCATTAGTTATATCCAATCTGCTTAACTGGCTGACTAGAGGTTGACTATAAGACACAAATACTTTCTGCCTCAGTGCCTCCTTATGCTTAACCAGGTCACGATCTGATCAAGGAGAAACATTACAGCACATCTAGTGCATGGATTTCCTAAGGAAATCAGGTTGACATTCTAGGAAGCACGAATCTGGACCCGGGTGTCATGCCTTGGGCTCAAAAGTGACCTATGTGGGTCAGCGCATTTGGGACTAAATTACCCATTGCATGTGCTTGGCCTCACTAAGTTACAGAGTCAGCACAGACTTTGAAATCACCAGGGCTATTTTAATTTGACTGGAGTTGTCTTTTATGCTTTATCACTTAAACCACAGCCTCTGAAACTGTGGATCACTAGCTCACGAGGAGTGAAAGTGGCAGTCTGTGGCAACAAAAGCTTTCTGAATATGAAATGGCTGAAGATTAATCAAAATCAAAATCAAGCAGTCCATAGTTTCCAGAGCACTCGGTAATGCTAAGACTTACCTGCCACATTGGCTTTGAATGCATGACATGTACACTTTGTACTCCAAAGGTCATCGCAGAGGCAGCCTGATGTGGGAGTCCCCTCTGTGTGCTGTGATTACCATTAATGAATAAAGAAGCTGCTTTGGGCCTGTTGATAGGGCAGAACTTAGGTAGGCGGGGAAGACTAAGCTGAATGCTGGGAGAAAGAGTGGGGAGTCAGAGAGAAGCAATGAAGCCACTGGAGGCAGACACTGGGAACTTTAGCTGCAAGCCACTGTCATGTGGTTTACACAGATTAATAGAAATGGGTTAAGTTAATATGTAAGAGTTAGCCAATAAGAAGCTAGAGCTAATGGGCCAACCAGTGATTTAAATAATATGGTTTCTGTGTGATTATTTCGGGGGTGAGCAGCCAGGAACCAACAAGCGGCCTCCTCCAACAGCAGCCAGAAGCACCTCAGCTCACACTGGATGCTGTTGCATGTTAGGGATAGCAGTGTTTTATACTGTTCTGCTGCCATAGGAACATGATGGTGAAAACAAAGACCTAATATTTTCTACATTATTCCTCAACATGTCAGCATCAAACTAGTTAATCTTTGGATTATGTTGTGTTAGAATGTTTGATTTTTAAATTTTGCTATTTGAGTTTCAAAAAACCTCATTAAATGAGATTTTCTCAGGTATGCACATGCCTGTGGAGACCAGAATAACATTAAATATCCTCCTTAAATCTTTGAAACGGGATCTCACTCACTGACCCTGGAGCTCACTGTTTAAGTTGCACTGGTTCACCTGTTCTCTGTGACAACACATCCAGCTCTGGGGTTACATGTGTGTTCTGCCATGTTGGCTACCACAGCTCAGGTTCTCATGAACTCTACCTGCATGCATCTTCCTCCCCGTTACCCAAAACAACAACAATTAATGTTTCTCCTCATATTGTTTCTTTTCCTCCTCCAGCTTTGTTTTTGCTGTTTTTTGTTTTTACTTTTGAAACAGGTTTTCCTCTGTGGCCTAGTCTGAAACTTGTGGTGTTCCTGGCTAAGTCTCTGAGTGCTGGGATTATAGGTCTGTGCCAATAAGCATTGCAGCTCAGATAGAAAGGAATTCTGGCAACTGGGAGCCAAGGAACAAAGTCGCTATAAGCGTAGCAGCTTACAACTCTGTTCCAGGGAAAGGTTTCTCCAATGCAAGTCTAACAACTGTGTTCTGGCAGGGAAGGGGTTCCCCAAGGAAGTTGTTACAGCTCTGCCCTCAGGACCCTGGAGTGTAACAACTCTGCTCAGCTCAGGGAAAAGTACCCTGGAGAAAGTGTTACAGTTATGCTCTGCTCCACTCTGGCTCCTGGAAAAGTTGTCACTCAAGAAATTTATTGGGGGGCTGGAGAGATGGCTCAGAGGTTAAGAGCACTGGCTACACTTCCAAAGGTTCTGAGTTCAATTCCCAGCAACCACATGGTGGCTCACAACCATCTGTAATAAAATATGGTGCCCTCTTCTGGCCTGCAGGGACATATGCAGACAGAGCACTGTATACTTAATAAATAAATCTTTAAAAAAAAAGAAATTTATTGGAAAGGAAGAATTCAGAAGGGTATCACCCTCAAGAGTGAGAAGCAACAGCAAACTGAACAGGATACAGAGCATATGGAGGCTTTGGGGGGGGGGTGCAGCTTTCCAGAGTGGCTTGGGATTGGTGGGGTTTTGTGGTCTGATTCTGGGGCAAGCTCAGGGATTGGTGAGAGTTCAAGGTCAGAGACCTCGGATTGGTGGGATTCTGTGCTCAGGGATTGCTGGGATCCTGAAGCTTGACTCTGGGGCAAGGTCAAGCTTGAAATTGGTATGATTTCAAGTCCTGGTCCTGGGGTTAAATCAGGAGCAGGGTGCTTTTTCCTTGACCCTTTTCACCTTACAGTGCCACTGTGTAGCATCCAGTATTTCTTAAAGCAGGATCAGGATGCTTTATTCAGATAGTAAATTTACTTGTAATATTATAAGATATAATTTGAAAAGTATCTTTCTCAAAACTTTACACACAGAATAGGGGCTTAAAAGGAAATGAACATTGTGGTGTGTCTTGGCCCTTAATTCCTTACATCCCAGGTTCAGTTTTTTGTTTTGTTTTTCTCTATTTATATATTGGCTTTGAACCCAAATTATTATCACTGGAAAAGGAGGTAAAAGCTCTTCCAAAGAGATCTGAAGTAAGCTTCCCATCTATCTCCCATGCCTCCTGGAGGTTGACTGTCTACTTCTGGCAGTGGTGAGTTTACCACCATTCTCTGCATCATATAACTTCAAAGAGAAGTCTGTCTAAAATGGCATGAGTTGGTTGGATAGAGTAAAAACTGGCAGGACTGCCTGAAAGTCAGCGCTAGAGCGCTTCTCCTGGGTGGAGGTTCACGTACTACCCCGAGGAGCAGCATCTAGAGCCACGAGCATTGTTAAAACAAGGCGATCATGACCATGGAAGCTCAACCAGGGAAACAGCAGTAGAATAATAGGGCTCAGCTGTGGCCTCAAGTTGTGGACCAGCCAGAGACCTTCGTCTTTCTCTCTGGAACTCTCTTAATGACCATTCCAAAGGGGTTGATCTTCCAAGTTCTGTGGTACCTGTGGTACATTTGACCAACTCTTCACTGTCTCTTGAAAGTATTGACTGGGGCCTGGTTTTCTAAAGTCCTCAGCAACGAGACACCATCTGTAAATTTGCTGACTCACTTATATGTTTATAACACACACAGACACGCACACACACTGATACACACATACAAAGAGTGAGATGCACACACACAGAAACTGCAAGGCTAGAACTTTATTCCCCATTTTCTTTCAGAGGCTCTTCCTTCTATAGTCTATTATGAGATGTTTGCCTGCCATTTGCAGCTACTCATCTTAGAAGCTGGGTGTTGCCCACAGCAACCAGCAGTTTGAGATGGTGTGCCCGATCTAGTGGGAGCTCACCAAGGCCAGCTGGACTGGGACTGAACGAGCATGTGATCGAAACAGACTCTCTGAATATGACTGACAATGGGGACTGACTGAGAAGCCAATGATAATGGCACTGGGATTTGATTCTACTGCATGTACTGGCTTTTT